>JADZMA010001082.1:15000-25594 GCA_020796225.1 Arion vulgaris
TACCAGGTCGGGACCTGGAGTTGCTCCAGCCCGACCTGGTCGAGCCACAGAAAGAGGTCTCTGCCGTCCCGCCGATCAAAGCGGGCGGGGACCTGTCCGATATTCACCCCATGCGAGCGTGGAAGTGTGAAATCATTTATGAACGACTTAGTTCTCGGTCCAGGTGTCGTAAGCAGTAGAGCAGCCACCTCACTGCGAACTGTTGAGACTCAGCCTTGGACCAGGAGATTTGTTCGCACACCAGACGAACAACATCTCGATTTCAGTCGAGCTGCTGAGTCCAACCACCCACATTACAAGTGTCACCAAAAATAAACAAACGTCGTCGTCACCAAACACGGTGGTGTCGTCGTCGTCGTCGTCTTAGTCCTCGGCAGGACGTCGTCCTCGGCAGAACGTCGTCCTCGGTGTTGTCGTCCTCGGCGGCGGCGTGGGCGTCCTCGGCGGCGGCGTCGTCCTCATCGTCCGTCTCGTCGGCCCCGGCAACCGACCGCGCAGGTTCGACTCCTGCCCGAGCAAACAAATAAACGGCATGGTCAACAAGTTGGAATGGGTAAAATGCGCTCGGTGACCCACGGGTTGTGTTGGTTGATAGGACGAGACTCTCTTACTATTATTTAAAACATTTTCGTTTTCTACAACAAAGTAAAAGTGTACAGAAAAAAAAAAAAAGAGAAATAATTTCACAAGTCCGCTGAAACATTTTATATATATATATTTTTCCTGTCTCCTAAATCGTAGTATATTTAACACTCATCTTACGGCCAGCGCTCTCCAATCGACCACCTACGCCGAAGTGTGCCCAGAAGAAACAAACCCGTCGGCATAAGTATACACACAGATCATCATTTTTTCTGCATAAAAGTATACACACAGATCAGATTTTTTTTTTTTTTTTAAAAATTATTTAACATGTCTTAACAGGTCTTATTATAAATAATTGTAGATTTCAGTACCTGTACAATTTGCTGACTTTAAGTTTTAACCACAATATCAAATTTCTGGTTAGCGAAATCTAGAATAACAGTTAGTATTATTGTCCCCGCACTACTCTTAATAGCTACTATCAGCTCAATGTGCTGCGATCAAACCGGCCCTCTCCCAATTATTTTTCTTTCAATGTATGTACCATGTGTGCTCATGTCAAAAATGTGTAACGATCGCATTATTTTACTGTACATACGATTTCTGCCCCTACGGTCAGTGTGTATGGTAAGGCGGGTAGGGCTGTACGTGAAATTTGGAAGATAGAAAGGCAAACAAACCAATATAGGCTACAACTGTAGGCTACAACTTATTCTTTTTCTTCTATAAAGGTTGCTGATTGTGTTTGCGGGAGATGTGAACACAAATTTAGCGATCGACTGAACTTGAATTATTATTTTAATGCTTATAAATTATACCACATCGCATTAGAAATCATAAAAGAGGCCGGTCGGAAAACTTGTGGTTCAAGGAATCAAGGGATTGCTTGTAGCAGCAGAAGAAGAAGTAGACAATAATAAACATTATTATTTAGTAGAGTAGAGCGGTCAGCAGTGTATTGTGTCGCTAACAATTGTGCTCGTCAATCCGTGGGTTTTCATTGTTCTCGTCAATAGACGCGGAAGACGAAGAATAATAATTTACGTAGGTACATTCAATGCGTTGGTGTGTTGTTGTTTTCTTTTTCCAACACCGGCGACGCGATGTCTGTGTTTACATTTCTAAACTAACAAGCGTGCTGACCACGTGGTTATAACCCACGTGGTGATTACCGCATGGTGAGCACGCTTGTTAGTTTAGAAATGTAAACACAATTTACAACGTCCGCCAGTGAATAAACTAAACCAAAGCATTGCATTTACTTACGTAAATTCCTCTTCTTCTTCTTCTTCCTCTTCTTCTTCTTCCTCTTCTTCTTCTTCTTCTCCTTTCTTTTTTGAAAAGTTGTTGGTTGTGTTGCGTGAAATGTAGACACAAATTTCTGAACTATCGTCTGAACTTGAACTATTAATTTTTTATATTAGAAATCACAAAAAGGTTTGGATTTCAGGTTGCCCGAGCATTGCATTTACTTACGTAGTGGACGTTTTTAATTTTTAGAAGCAGATTAAACGACAGTGTCATTAGCTTTGGTCTAAAGTAACTGTTTCATTAAAGATGCACAACGGGCTTGTTTTCATTATCAAATATAATCCGTATTCTATGAAAATGACGGTATTTTGTTTTAAAAAATGGGTTTTATCGATTTCGTACCCGAGCAAAATATCGAACCGTTAACCGGATAAAAATTTAATACTGCCGTGTGACTAGCATTAGTAAGAAATAAAAGCACATTTCCAAATTTCATAACTCTAGCTCACCACCCAAGTCGAGCTACGGTGGGAGGACCAACGCCCGTAAAACCGAAAAAATGGCAAAGTCAGAAATATTCATTTTACATAGCGAAAAGAACGAACAACCTTTTGAGAACGTTAATCCACTCCCGGAACATACTATGTCCACCAGGTTGTGCGTCTGCCAAGCTGTGCCTCCCCGTTTTGAAGAAAATAACCGGACAGGCGAGCCAGTCAGCGAACGCGGTTCCCCAGTGTCGATAACCAATTGCGTGCATAGTCTCTAACGGCTGCGCGTGCCTCCTGCTTTTTCACGCGAGACAGGGCTCCCCCAGCGAATAAGGGACAAGGTAGCGTCTGCTATTAAGGCTCGCTCGCTCGCCGCGCGCGGTCTTATTGGTGGTGTGTGTGTGTCCGTATATCAGAGTTTCTCGGTCGCGATGTGATGCAGTCAGTCTAAAATTTTAAACGCTCGACGGTGGTCTCATTAAAGGCCCGGCTCTCATAACGAGCTTGTGGGTCACAGGTAGTAACATGGTGTCGTTTTTGCTTGGCGAGGCGCGAGTCTTGCCGGCAAAACTGTGGGGAAGCTTGAGCGCTCGGTCGTTTCGCTTCAATTTCGCATTTTCGCCGGGGACGTCGGATCCGCTCTGCTGGAAGCGCTGTCTCCTACCCCGAGCATTGTCGGTCAGTCTCGTCCTTTGACAGCTATCTGGTTGATCCTGCCAGTAGTCATATGCTTGTCTCAAAGATTAAGCCATGCATGTCTAAGTTCACACTGTCTCACGGTGAAACCGCGAATGGCTCATTAAATCAGTCGAGGTTCAATAGATGACACGATCCTACTTGGATAACTGTAGCAATTCGAGCTAATACATGCTTACCAAGCTCCGACCCTCGTGGAAAGAGCGCTTTTATTAGTTCAAAACCAATCGCCGTTACCCTTTGCGGGGTGCGGCGTCCCACTGGTGACTCTGGATAACTGTGTGCTGATCGCATGGCCTCGTAATGCCGGCGACGCATCTTTCAAATGTCTGCCCTATCGGAAATGTCGATGGTACGTGACATGCCTGCCATGTTTGTAACGGAGTGACTTGGGAATCAGGGTTCGATTCCGGAGAGGGAGCATGAGAAGCAGCCACCACATCCAAGGAGGAGAAGGCAGCAGGCGCGCAACTACCCACTCCCGGCACGAGGAGGTAGTGACGAAAAATAACAATACGGGACTCTTTCGAGGCCCCGTAATTAGAATAAAGTACACTGAAACCCTTTAACGAGGATCTATTGGAGGGCAAGTCTGGTGCCAGCAGCCGCGGTAATTCCAGCTCAATAGCGTATATTAAAGTTGTTGCGGTTAAAAGCTCGTAGTTGGTCTCAGGCATGAGCGGGCGGTCGCGGCTCGCGCCAGTTCCTGCCCGTTGTCTCCTGCCCTACCGTCTGCCGGCTCTCTCCCGTGGTGCTCTTCACTGAGCGTCCCGGGTGGCCGGCGCGTTTACTTTGAAAAAATTAGAGTGTTCAAAGCAGGCCTCAGCTGCCTGAATAATGGTGCATGGAATAATGGAATAGGACCTCGGTTCTATTTTGTTGGTTTTCGGAACTGGAAGTAACCAGTTAACAGGGACAAACGGGGCATTCGTATTGCGGCGTTAGAGGTGAAATTCTTGGATCGCCGCAAGACGAGCTACTGCAAGCGTTGTCGAAATATTTTCATTAATCAAGAACGAAAGTCAGAGAGCGCGAGAACGATCAGATACCGTCGTAGTTCTGACCATAAACGTGCCGACTAGCGATCGCAGGTTGCTTCGATGACTCTGCGGGCAGCTTCCGGGAAACCAAAGTGTTTGGGTTCCGGGGGGAAGTATGGTTGCAAAACTGAAACTTAAAAGGAAATTGACGGAAGGGCACCACCAGGAATTGGAGCCTGCGGCTTAATTGACTCAACACGGGAAACTCACCGGTCCGAGACACTGTAAGGATTGACAGTTTGATAGCTCTTTCTTGATTCCGGTGGGTGGTGGTGCATGGCCGTTCTTAGTTGGTGGAGCGATTTGTCTGGTTAATTCCGATAACGAACGGAACTCTAGCCTATTAAATGATTCGCCGGTCCCTCGATGCGCCGGCGCAACTGTAGAGGGACGAGTGGCGTTTAGCCGCACCGAGATTGAGCAATAGCCAGGTCTGTGATGCCCTTAGATGTCCGGGGCGCACGCGCGCTACACTGAAGGGAATCAGCGTGGATGCCTCCCTGGCCCGAAAGGGTTGGGAAACCCGTTGAATCTCCTTCGTGCTAGGGATTGGGGCTTGCAGTGCCCCATGAACGAAGATTCCCAGTAAGCGCGAGGTCATAAACTCGCGTTGATTGCATCCCTGCCCTTTGTACACACCGCCCGTATACTATCGATTGAGCGGTTCGGTGAGAACCTCGGATTGGTCTCGGTCTGGTACGAAAGTGCCGGCACCGCTGGCGAAAGCTCGAACTCGATCGCTTGGAGAAAGTGAAGAAAGTCGTAACAAAGGTTTCCGTAGGTGAACCTGCGGAAGGATCATTATCGGTCTCGCCGGCACAAGCTAAAAGCTACACGCAAGTGCAGCCAGAAGCAAAATGTAAGTAAAAACTGATGAAACTGAAGAAGAAAGAAACTTTGTCGGACGGGGATACATGAAGCGCCGCCCCTGCCGATTGACCGCTACTGTTTTTCAGGTACCCTGAGCAGTCCTAGATACGATCTGGTGACGGCTCGAGCCGATTTTGTGCTCGCCGGGTCGTAGGGTTCAAAGAGCGCTGCGGTGATTGCTCCGGCCCGGCTGGCCAGGTCACCAGGCATGAGCGGTGCCGCCCGGTTTGTTGGTTTTGTCTGACTTTGGCTCGCCGCCGAAGGGCGAAGGTCGTTGAGGTACTGGGCGCTATTTTATCGCGAAATAGCGCGGTAAGCTCTCCTTGGAGGCCGCGAGGAGCTTAAGAGAAGTGTTCGGCGATGAGCCTTCCCCGCCTCAGCCTTCTCTGTCCGTCGTCCAATTTTCCATATTACTTCGCAAAATTTGTCTCGTGAGAATTTTTGTTCTTCTCTTCCTGCCCCCCAAAAAGTCAGCAGGATGGGGGAAAAAAACAAAAATAAAATCAAGCAAATGATAACTTTGTGCGAAGTGGATACGCTCGCTCGTGCGTCGATGAAGGCGCAGCCAGCTGCGTGAATTAATGTGAATTGCAGAACATTGAACATCGACATCTTGAACGCATATGGCGGCCTCGGGTCCATCCCGGGGCCGCTTGTCTGAGGTCAGCTAGTCTAAAGCAATCGCTTCCTTGCCTGGGTTGTGCGGGTCTCGATCAGCGGCGGCGAGTCAGTAAATTTAGTGTACATCATTGCCTGCTTTTGTTGTCGGGGCCAGTGGAAGCGCGCTGGGCTTTCGCGGATCGCTCCAGATCCCCGTGACGCCAAGTGCACAATGCGCCGTCTGTCCTGTGGTCGTCACGAGGGTGTTCCGCTGGTCGTGCGGATCCTTCCCCTCTTACCGTAATACCGTCGTCGCCGCTGCCGCTGTCCGGCAGGACTCGGATTGATTAAACATCGAGCTCGTCGGCAGCCAAGTGGTTGGCGGTGGTATATAATTGTGAGCAAGCACGAATGGTAAAGGGTGTGTGTAGATGCGACGGTGCCAAGAAGTTTAAAACACATAATACTCGACCTCCAGATCGGACGAGATTACTATGAATTTAAGCATATAACTTAAGCGGAGGAAAAGAAATAACAAGGATTTCCCCAGTAACGGCGAGTGAAGCGGGAAGAGCCCAGCACCGAATCCCTCAGTGTCACGCTGACGGGAACTGTGGTGTGTGGGACGCCACCAGCTGCAACAGATGGCGCCGAAGTCACTCTGATCAGGGAAGCTACCCCAGGGGCGGGTGTAAGGCCTTGCAGGTGCCTCTCTGTGCGGCTGAGCGTCTCAGAGTCCGGGTTGTTTTGGGAATGCAGCCCAAAGCGGAGTGGTAAACTCCATCTAAGGCTAAATACTTGCGAGTCCGATAGCGGACAAGTACCGTGAGGAAAGTTGAAAAGAACTTTGAAGAGAGAGTTCAAGAGTACGTGAAACCGCTTGAGGTAAATGGGTGGATCCGCAAAGTCGGTCCGCGGAATTCAGCGCGGCGCGCGGTCCGGGGCAGTCGCGGTTCAGGATCCCCTGGAACCGACCGCGGTGCCGAGCCGGACTCCGCCGCGTGCCTCCGCGGGCGAAAGCCACAACCGGTTTGGTGGTCGAGCGGTGACATGCCGGGAGGGTTGTAGGTGGGGGCGCTCACGTCCCCTACCAGCCCTTCCCGGCAGACGCTACAGACCGAGGAACCGCCGCGACTTCGAGACCACCTTCCCCTCCGGGTGAGTTCGACTGGGAGAGACTGGGCAACCGTGTCTTCCGACCGCTCACCACGGCAGGCGCGGGGCTGGCCGGGTTTGCAAAGTCAGCAGGGTTAATTAACCGTCTGTCGGCATTCCCACCCGACCCGTCTTGAAACACGGACCAGGAGTCTAACATGCGCGCGAGTCATTGGGTCGGCCACCCGAAACTAAAGGCGCAGTGAAAGCGAGGGCCGTTCATGGCGGCCCAGGTGGGATCCTCCCTCACTGTAGAGCAATCTGTGTGTGGGGTGGCGCACCTCCGGCCCGTCCGTCTGCGCTGTCAGTGGGGCGGAGCAAGAGCGTGCACGCGCTGGGACCCGAAGATGGTGAACTGTGCCGCAGGTGGGAGCGAAGCCGGAGGAAACTCTGGTGGAGGTTCGTAGCGATTCTGACGTGCAAATCGATCGTCAGAGCTTGGGTATAGGGGCGAAGGCTAATCGAACCATCTAGTAGCTGGTTCCCTCCGAAGTTTCCCTCAGGATAGCGCTGGCGCTCGATCGCAGTTTTATCCGGTAAAGAGCGAATGATTAGAGGTCTTGGGGACGAAACGACCTCAACTTATTCTCCAAACTTTAAATGGGTAAGTCCGGCTCGCTCGAACTGGAGCCGGGCGCGTTGTCGAATGCGACAGTGGGCCACTTTTGGTAAGCAGAACTGGCGCTGTGGGATGAACCAAACGCCCGGTTAAGGTGCCAAACGCTGACGCTCATCAGACACCATAAAAGGTGTTGGTTTGATATGAACGGGACGGTGGCCATGGAAGTCGGAACCCGCTAAAGAATTGTGTAACAACTCACCTGCGAATCAACCAGCCTGAAAATGGATGGCGCTAGAGCGTCGGACCCATGCCGGGCCGTCTCGGCAATCGATGCAAATCGAGAAACGAGGCCGAGACGAGTAGGAGGGCCGTCAGGGTGACGTGGAAGCCTGAGAGACGATCCTGTAGGTGGAGCCGCCCCGGGTGCAGATCTTGGCGTGGTAGTGGCAAATATTCAAACGAGAACTTTGAAGACTGAAGTGGAGAAGGGGTTCCATGTGAACCTTAGTTGAACATGGGTCAGTCAGTCCTAAGAGATGGAAAACTCGTTCTGACCCAGGGCACTCTCTTTGTCACACGAAATGATAAATTAGAAGTCAGCCCGCAGCCTATCGAAAGGGAATCAGGTTAATATTCCCGAACCTGGACACGGAATTGGTCCTCTGGGGCCACGTGCGGCAACACGCAAACGAAGTGGGGACGTCGGCGGAAGCCCGAGAGGATTCTCTTTTCTTTATGTGAGAATACATCCTGGAATCGGCTTGCCCGGAGATAGGGACCGCGGCTCCCGTAAAGCACCACTGTCTTGCGGTGTCAGTGCGCTCCCGTCGGCCCTTGAAAACCCCACGGAGACGGTGTGAATTTCGTATGAGCCGTACCCATATCCGCAGCAGGTCTCCAGGGTGCACAGCCTCGATCGATAGAACAATGTAGGTAAGGGAAGTCGGCAAATTGGATCCGTAACTTCGGGAAAAGGATTGGCTCTGAGGGCTGGGTCAGTCGGGCCGGGGTACGAAGCGGGACTGGGATGGGCCCGGGCTGGGCGAGGCCGCCGCCGCTAGTCGGCGGGCCGGCCGAGCTTCGGAACGTGGCTTGCAACCTTCCCATTAGACCGCCCCAGCGTCACGGCGGCGCCTCCCGGCGTCGTCCGCGTCGGCTGGCATTCAACAGCCAACTCAGAACTGGTACGGACAGGGAATCCGACTGTCTAATTAAAACAAAGCATTGCGACAGCCGTCACCGGTGTTGACGCAATGTGATTTCTGCCCAGTGCTCTGAATGTCAAAGTGAAGAAATTCCGGCAAGCGCGGGTAAACGGCGGGAGTAACTGTGACTCTCTTAAGGTGGCCAAATGCACTGCGTCATCTAATTAGTGACGCGCATGAATGGATTAACGAGATTCCCGCGCCCTATCTACTATCTAGCGAAACCACAGCCAGGGCAGACGGTAGAATCAGCAGGGGAAGACCTGTTGAGCTTGATAGTCCGACTGTGAAGACACATGGAAGGTGTAGCATGGGTGGGAACGCAAGCGCAATTGAAATACCACTACTTTTATCGTTTCTTTACTTATTCAGTCAAGGCAGAGGCAGGAGGCGCAAGCCCCCTCGCTTCTGGGTTAAGCGGCAACCGGCGCTCGTCGTCGGCCGCGATCGCTCTGAAGACAGTGTCAGGCGGGAGTTTGACTGGGGCGGTACATCTGTCAAAAGGTAACGCAGGTGTCCTAAGGCGAGCTCAGCGAGGACGGAAACCTCGCGTAGAGCAAAAGGAGCAAAAGCTCGCTTGATTTTGATTTTCAGTACGAATACAGACCGTGAAAGCGTGGCCTATCGATCCTTTTGACTTTAAGAGTTTTAAGCAAGAGGTGTCAGAAAAGTGCCACAGGGATAACTGGCCTTGGCAGCCAAGCGTTCACATAGCGACGTTGCTTTTTGATCCTTCGATGTCAGCTCTTCCTATCATTGCGAAGCAGAATTCGCCAAGCGTTGGATTGTTCACCCACTAATAGGGAACGTGAGCTGGGTTTAGACCGTCGTGAGACAGGTTAGTTTTACCCTACTGATGACAAGTCGTTGCTACGGTAATCCTGCTCAGTACGAGAGGAACCACGGGATGGACATTTAGTTCACGTGCTTGGCTGATAAGCCAATGGTGCAGCTACCATCTGAGGGATTATGGCTGAACGCCTCTAAGTCAGGGCCCGCCCGGATATGCGACGATATTCTTAGCACCACTGCGTCGGGAGGCAGCATTGCTGGTCGGGACCTGGAGTTTACGCTCCAGCCGCCCGACCTGGTCGAGCATACAGAAAGAAGTCTCTGCCGTCCCGCCGATCAAAGCGGGCGGGGACCTGTCCGATATTCACCCCATGCGGCGTGGAGGTGTGAAATCATTGTAAAGGCGACTTAGTTCTCGGTCAGGTGTCGTAGCATTAGGCAGCCACCTCACTGCGAACTGTTGAGACTCAGCCTTGGACCAGGAGATTTGTTCGCACACCAGACGAACAACATCTCCGATTTCCAGTCGAGCTGCTGAGTCAACCACCCACATTTACAAAATTTGTCACCAAAATAAAACAAACGTCGTCGTCACAAACACGGTGGTGTGTCGTCGTCGTCAAATGTAGTCCTCGGCGGAGACGTCGTCCTCAGCGGAGACGTCGTCCTCGGTGGTATCGTCCTCGGCGGCGGCGTCGTCCTCGGCGGCGGCGTCGTCCTCATCGTCCCGTCTCGTCCTTCGGCAACCGACCGCGCAGGTTCGACTCCTGCCCCGAGCAAACAAATAAACAGCATAGTCAACAAGTTGGAATGGGTAAATGCGCTCGGTGACCCACGGTTTTGTGTTAGTTGATAGGACGGACTCTCTTACTATTATTTAAAACATTTTTCGTTTTCTACAACAAAGTAAAAGTGTACAGAAAAAAAAAAAGAGAAACAATTCACAAGTCACTTTGAAACATTTTTATATATATGTTTTCTATCTCCTAAATCGTAGTATGTTTAACACTTACTACATCTTACGGCCAGCGCTCTCAATCGACCACCTACGCCGAAAGTGTACCCAGAAGAAACAAGCCCGTCAACATAAAAGTATACACAGATCATCATTTTTTTTCTGCATAAAAGTATACACACAGATCAGATTTTTTTTTTTTTTTTTTTTTAAAATTATTTAACATGTCTTAACAGGTCTTATTATAAATAATTGTGAATTTCGGTACCTGTACAATTTGCTGACTTTAAGTTTTAACCACAATATCAAATTTCTAGTTGGCGAAATCTAGAATAACAGTTAGTATTATTGTACACTTTTCTCTTAATAACTACTATCAGCTAATGTGCTGC
>JADZMA010001083.1:0-25568 GCA_020796225.1 Arion vulgaris
CATATCACAAAGAGTGATTAAAATTGGTCAAAGAACGAACGCAAAGAAGAAGAAGAAGAAGATCTAATGGGTGCCTTGCTGCAGTGTCTATCACCATTCACTTTCTTTCCGGATTTTGTATTACATGCAGATCATGTGTTCTGGTAGCTTTTTGTGGATTTTGTTTGTTGCTTCCACCATGCTATTTTTTAAATTTTCCCACTACCCGAAATTTCGCTCAAGCATTGCATTTAAGCTATGCATATTCCTTTCTAATTATTTATTTTTGTCGCTCTGTTTTCGTGCGGTTAATGATGTTTGGCTTTTTTGTTTTCTGTTATTCTGTGAACGGGGCCTCTGTGGCGGAAGGTAAGATATCTTGCCCGTCTCTCACTTGGTTTGTTCCCCACATGGACCGATCGGAATATTTTTTAGAACTCTTACTTCAATGTAGGTGAGGTCAAGTTCAAAGTCCTATCAGAGAAGGAGAATAACACGTAGGTCTTGTGTTCAATTTGAGCAAGTAGAAGAACACTTTATATTTGGAAATCGATCAGAGTAAAAACCGTTGTCTGGGAAAAATTCACTTTGTAAACAAAAGATTCAAATTCAACAATAATTTCTTCTTTCTTCTTTTGTTGTCACACTGCTACCGGGTTGTTGTCCAGTGTCGTGGTTTTCGTTTTTGTTTTCGCTGTTTGGTGGCATGTGTGATTGTTATTTTTGATCTTTCACATGATTCTGCTACGCCATCTAACCATCTTTTCCGTGGTCTTCTCTTGCCTTCTTTCCCGATGTTCTGTTGTAGAAGACTCTGTATACTGTGGAGATTGATGCATTCTTTTTAAATGGCCAAACCACTTCATTCTTTGTTCTCAATGTAATTCAAGCAAGGTTCTGTGCCAACTTTCTTCTTATGCTGATGTTGGTGACTCTGTCTTTTCTGGTGTTATTGGTAATAATTCACAACAATTCTTAAGACTCTGTCACAATAATTCTTAAGACTCTGTCACAATAATTCTTAAGACTCTGTCACAATAATTCTTAAGACTCTGTCACAATAATTCTTAAGACTATGTCAAACAATTCTTAAGACTCTGTCACAATAATTCTTAAGACTCTGTCACAATAATTCTTAAGACTCTGTCACAATAATTCTTAAGACTCTGTCACAATAATTCTTAAGACTCTGTCACAATAATTCTTAAGACTATGTCACAATAATTCTTAAGACTCTGTCACAATAATTCTTAAGACTCTGTCACAATAATTCTTAAGACTATGTCACAATAATTCTTAAGACTCTGTCACAATAATTCTTAAGACTCTGTCACAATAATTCTTAAGACTCTGTCACAATAATTCTTAAGACTCTGTCACAATAATTCTTAAGACTCTGTCACAATAATTCTTAAGACTGTTGTCGCAATAATTCTTAACCAACTTAAAAACATCGGGGACTCTCACTCATGCTCTACGGAGTTTGTACACTGCTGCTGAAATCTTCATGTGAAAGAAAGAGATCGAAGTCCACATGGTTATTAGCCGAATTGTAATAATGATGGTCCTATCAATCAATCAATCAATCAATCAATCTGCCATTGTATTCTGCAGTCTGGATACATTTATATTATTTATACTGTTGTGTTGGTTCCTATGATATTCATGCAGATTTCTTTATGTACTTCCTTGATCGAGTTTCATTTTTTTTAAATGTTAGTCTCTGCAGTCTGCGTTTTTTTCTAAAACAAGTGGAACCTTTCTTTGTTTCTTCTATGTCTTTTGCTGACAATATATTTCTCTTTTTCAAAGGCCATTATTGAATTGTTCCACAGGTTTCGCCTGCATATTTACTTATTTGAATATGTATCTCAACTGTACTTTCTTCTTCTTCACCTTTCAACTCCCAACGGAGCATAGGCCTTCAACAAACTTCTCCCAGCCCTTCCTCTCTTGCTTTCCTTCCAAATCCTTTCCACGTCTTGCCTATTCTTTTAATATCAGTCTACAGTTCTCGCAATTGTACCACTACTAGATTATGGTTGTTTTCCACATCTGATTTTCTCACAACTGTGACGTTAAGATAACATTGCTGAACAAGGGTAATTTCCGTTTCCGACACTGTTGAATTATAATGCGAAGCGTTGCTATTTGGTCTATACATGAAGGTTTTTTTTTTCGAAAGCCCGCAGTGGCAGTTCGTGAACATTTTTGTTCGTGGGGCCAGACATATATTTTCGGAAAAATCATGGTTTCAGTTAGCATATATTTTAATGTATAAAATAATAAATACACGTTACACCTTATTTTTGGTGGGACCTGTCCCCACCGGGCCCTCTTAATGACGAGCCGCCACTGAAGCCGTCTGTTCTTCTCAAATATTAACGTCTGCTGCATCTAGGATGATCTCTGCAATATGTTTCTGGTACCAATAACAACGTAAGCTCTCTGTTATGTTTGCAATTGTCAACCCTTCTCTCCTGGTTATTTTGATAACGTACCATTTTTCCTCTTCTGCTAGTACGACTTCCCTCCAGATTTTCCCATAATTGGATAGAGAATTTCACTGATATGTTGTCGATTTCTATTTCTGGTTCCTAAATTGTCATTTAGAAATGCCATGATAGACACAAGACATTGTGAGTTGGTACTTTACTCATTCCTTCCAGTAATTTTGTTAGAAGATGTATTTGTCTTCCCCAGTCTCATTTAGAGACGCCGAGTGTTACCGGGGCCAAATTTGGGGTAAAGAATAGAACCACTGTTACCTGCCACGCATGTCATAAGAGGCGACTAAGGAGGTTTGCTGAAATCGGATGCACATGTCCTAAACGTGTAGAAGTCTATGCGTTTAGGGCTACCAAACCAATGTGCAACGTATACACGTTCTTGGCAAAGATCAAATCATATCACAAAGAGTGATTTAAATTGGTCGTAAAGAACGAACGCAAAGAAGAAGAAGATTTGTAGGAGATTAACATTGAATTATGGTGAGTTTGTATGTTTCAATTTAGTCTTGTTGTTATGATTCTTTCACTTATTTGTTACCATTATATGGGATGTTCCAGTGGGCACCATCACACTATGGGATGCCAGGTAACAAGACCTAAAAGCTTAGCTTTGGAGAAATCTGACAGACCTGAAGGTGACTGCACAGTTTGTGGTCCACATGCACATGACCAGAGAACGCTGAAGAAGGAAACCTGACAGACCTGAGAAGACTGTCCAGTTTTGTGTCCACAGTAAACCAAGCGTTTGACCAGAGATCGCTCTTCTTCTTCTTCTTTGCGTTTTGTTCTTACAACCAATTTTAATCACTCTTTGTGATATGTTTGATCTTTACCAAGAACGTGTATACGTTGCAATTGAGTTTGGTAGGCCCTAAACATATAGACATCTACATATTTAGGACACGTGCATCCGATTTCAGCCAAACATCTTTAGTCGCCTCTTACGACATGCATGGCAGGTAACAGTGGTTCTATTCTTTACATCCCAAATTTGAGCCTCGAATCACTCAGGCGACCAGAGATCGCTGAAGTAGAAGAAATGTGTCCACTTTCTCCGGAGACAAGTATAAGTAATAAGTAAAGTGTTTGGATCAAAGTACGCGAATCATCTTTATTTAATTGATGATACCACAGACTTTCTGGCAGATAAACATGTCTGCCCGTTAGTTCATGCAGTCTGAAAGTAAATTTTTTTTTTTTCCCGATCCAGAAGCACTTGAGCTTTATCAGCTCTTCGGCTCGGTGCCATGGACATCGTAAATCCTTCTGTTAGGTGCCACGAACACCGTAAATCTGGGGAATCTGTGGCTTTTTTCTGCCATCCCAAGGAATGAAACCGCACACAGAGAGGATAGTCCCCCGTAGTCCAACGCGCTACGAACACGCTGGGCAGACGGGCATCTGAAAGTAAATAGAAACCTCAATCTCTCTCTCTCTTTGTCGTTTTTACACCCCGGTTGCAGCATATGCTCTCAACCACTCATACAAACCTGCTATCGTTAGCTATCTCTTGCAGCTCCTTCTAGCTTTTCCTTATAGTTAATCTCTCCCTCCAAATCTATTCTCCATGTATGTGTCCTTCCGCTTTCGCTTTTCTTGCGAATTTTAGAAAAAGCCCTTTCTGTTATTTTCCCTTTGGTTTTCTCAAGAATCCTTACACTTGTGTTCAATCTCTCAATTACCAACTTTCTATATTATAAATAACATCGAACTTCTGAAACTTGGTTACACAATCAGTTTGTTGGTTATACTAGATATTTGTCAATATTGGTAACATAGTTTAAGTCTGGTACGTGGTCACCGAAATCTATCGGATTGTCACCGGAGGCCACGTCTAGTGTAACTCTAGACATCAATTAAGTATATGTAATGAGTCATTTGACATTTGATAAGGGACCAGTTGTTCTATCTGATAGTTTTTGCTGGTTTGAAACACGTTCATTCCTTTCTGAAAACTTGTTTTTGTTCCAATAGCAATATTATTAACCTCCTTTGTTCATTGAAATTAATAGTCACATCTTTTATAAAGAGGACCGGAGCACTACGTTTGTTATCATAGAAGTCAGATTATGTGAAAATATTCCATGATTGCACAAGGCTCACCTACATTTTCGGTGCTGTTAACATCTACACAATAATGTTGTTTAAATTTAATCGTCTGGGTTCAGCTGGAATTTACTTTGCAGTTGGTATTGTCTCTACAGGATTTGATCAGATAGGTAAGATAACACAAGACGTTAAATGAACATTACTTGTTATCTCGCGTTGGTATAAGTGGTCAAGATCTCGTGTCAAACCTGAAAAGGTGTGCATGCTCTTTGTCTGATCATTAGTGACATCCCGACAGTCGTCACATGCTGCATTTTCTTGAAATAGCCTCTGATCTTCACAGCGTCAACTTCAAAAATAATGTTGAACAAATAATACATTACTGCAATCGAGATCTCGTATAACTTACTGGTAGCGCACAAGCAACTGCCTGTACTTCTGTTCCGTCAGCAAACATTGTCCGTGGCTGATTAAAGTTTATTGCATATCCTTTACAGGACTTTGCGAATCAACCCCAGCTTGTTAACGCTGTTTGTGATTTTTCTAGACAGTATTATGTTCAGTAGTTTGCCATTGCTTTCTGAACGGATGGGGCCATCGTCCTTTTGTAAAAATACACGCGAAACAATTTGCAACCAAATTATCCGCAGTGTGATTCGAACTCGGAACGTCGGGGTTAATAGACCGACCGAGCTCACATTCCCTAGCTACAGACGCCACCCGTGGCTGATTATATACTGAATATCCTTGCTTTATATTTATTACAATGTGAGTCCCTGGAGTTTATTCAGAATAAATACATACGTATACTCATCAGTTGCACTAGAGATACTCCTCTTGCGAATTAGCTTGGTTTCATGCCCCTACGCTATCATCCTGCTACCACTAAACCAAAGTATAGACGTATGTTATTGAAGACTAGAGACACCCACTGCACAAGAATAATAATTATAGTAAGGACTCGAGAATCAAACACAGGAAATGATGGAAGATACACGGGAAAGTAAGATCGAGTATGTGACCACAGTTACAAATGATGAGGAATCGATCGCGATAAATGAAAACAACACAAACGTACACATCATAATTACTCTTGAAAGGGAATGCACGAACTGGAGCAATCGAAACACGGAACTTTTAATTAAACAGCTGATGTCATAAAACGCAAGGGATGATGATATTGTATATACCAGCGTTTCCAAAGTGATAGGAGCGCCCCAGTGGGCGCTGAAGCGTTCTAGGGGTGCGATAGTGGGGTCAGCAGAATTTGAAGAGTATTCAGGCGATTGGGGTCGGTGGCTCCTTAAAGAAGAAATTAATAATAAATATTTTAAATAAATTATTTTCGTGATTTTGCGATTTAGAATTTGAATTCTGCATTTTAATTCATCTTATGCCCGTCTTACATGGTCAATTTTTCATCAATTTTCTATTCATGTATATAATCATTTGAAGATTGACCATGAATGACAGAAGTATATATCAATTTTATATGTCAAAGAGAAAATAGAGTATGTATATATATATGGGGAGAAGGCGTTGGCAAACTGTTATAATGTTGGGGGGTGGGGGTGGTACAAAGTTTATGTTGTGTAAAGTGGGCGGTGGGTCGAAAAAGTTTGGGAATCTATGGTATATACTGATAGATCTGTGTATTTTGGTGAGAAATCAAATTGTAGCTTTCTAGTTCTAGTCATCGCGTGTGGGAGAGTCAATGCTTAGCGAATTGAGTATATAGGGCTAGCACTTCCAGCATGAAAATTGAGACTAGTGTCGCTACTTCTGGAATGACTCTTTGAACTTTCGTTTAATCGAGAAATTACTGTGTCAGATTCTTATTCTATGCTTTCAAAGTTTGCCGTGTGAGTAGATGTTGTATATCGAGATTTCCAACCTGTAGAAACTTACGTGACATGTGGATGTTTGAGTCTAGATAATGAAAGAGCAGATATAATTCGGGAAAACTAAAAAAAGTGTGTGATCAAACGTTGTACGAGTAGGACTGGGCATCTGATGAGAAGAGAGGGAGTATTTTAAATAAGGAGACGTCATGATTACTTCAATGCACCGGGTTTTATCCCATATGGCTTGGTCCTTCTCCGCAGAAATGGCATACCACATGCCAAGAGTTTTGCACAATGCACGAACTTTGTAACTTCGGCAACAACCCTAGGGTCTCTAGAAAAAATGCACTGTGAACAGAACGGCGGGGTCTGGATTTGAACCCACGACCATCTAAACACTAAGGCAACGGCTCAACAATTTAGTCGTAGAAACCTCCGAATTAAGTATTTATATGTGCATACTGCAGAAATGAAAGTTCATATGTACATTTGAAACGCAAAAATATGTTTTACTTCCACGTATTGCATAGACCAATTTCGATGTTTTATGATTAAAAACTACTTTCAAATAAGGAAACTCCAATTATAATGACATTCTGCCTACGGAAATAGATTTCAATCTAGACTACGCTGAATCAAGTCATGGCAAATAGTAACGTTCATTTTATGTCAGTCCCAATACGTTCTAACCAGCAACCGATTAATTGAGTGCAATAGTTCATAAAACCGACCAGCAGTTGTCAATACTATTATCCGCTACGTCTCTCAGTTTTCTCCAGCAAATTCCCTAGTAAAAACACAATACCAGCACTCTGTATTAAATTCCTCAAAATAGAGGCAGTTATTCATTGGAGACTGTATGGTGTTTCAACTATGAATCGACCGAATATCTTGGATAAATTTGACAGTAGTATGAAGCCTCCACGTTAACAATGCCACGTTTAGTTGTATCACAGTTGAACACTAGAAAACACTTGTCGAAAGTGTTGTAGACATTTATTCTCTAAGTGTATTTTCTTTCGCTGTGTCGAAAGTATTTTTGTCAGTGCTACTTTTTACGTTGGGAGGGAGGGGTTAAAGTGTATTCTCTGTTAGTGGGTCGATACTGGGAATTAAAGTGTATTCTCTGTTAGTGGGTCGATACTGGGAATTAAAGTGTATTCTCTGTTAGTGTGTCGATACTGGGAATTAAAGTGTATTCTCTGTTAGTGTGTCGATACTGGGAATTAAAGTTTATTCTCTGTTAGTGGGTCGATAATGTGAATTAAAGTGTATTCTCTGTTAGTGGGTCGATACTGGGAATTAAAGTGTATTCTCTGTTAGTGTGTCGATACTGGGAATTAAAGTGTATTCTCTGTTAGTGTGTCGATACTGGGAATTAAAGTGTATTCTCTGTTAGTGGGTCGATACTGGGAATTAAAGTGTATTCTCTGTTAGTGTGTCGATACTGGGAATTAAAGTGTATTCTCTGTTAGTGGGTCGATACTGGGAATTAAAGTGTATTCTCTGTTAGTGGGTCGATACTGGGAATTAAAGTGTATTCTCTGTTAGTGGGTCGATACTGGGAATTAAAGTGTATTCTCTGTTAGTGTGTCGATACTGGGAATTAAAGTGTATTCTCTGTTAGTGGGTCGATACTGGGAATTAAAGTGGATTCTCTGTTAGTGGGTCGATACTGGGAATTAAAGTGTATTCTCTGTTAGTGGGTCGATACTGGAAATTAAAGTGTATTCTCTGTTAGTGGGTCGATACTGGGAATTAAAGTGTATTCTCTGTTAGTGTGTCGATACTGGGAATTAAAGTGTATTCTCTGTTAGTGTGTCGATACTGGGAATTAAAGTGTATTCTCTGTTAGTGGGTCGATAATGGGAATTAAAGTGTATTCTCTGTTAGTGGGTCGATACTGGGAATTAAAGTGTATTCTCTGTTAGTGTGTCGATACTGGGAATTAAAGTGTATTCTCTGTTAGTGTGTCGATACTGGGAATTAAAGTGTATTCTCTGTTAGTGGGTCGATACTGGAAATTAAAGTGTATTCTCTGTTAGTGTGTCGATACTGGGAATTAAAGTGTATTCTCGTTGTGGGTCGATACTGGGAATTAAAGTGTATTCTCTGTTAGTGGGTCGATACTGGGAATTAAAGTGTATTCTCTGTTAGTGGGTCGATACTGGGAATTAAAGTGTATTCTCTGTTAGTGTGTCGATACTGGGAATTAAAGTGTATTCTCTGTTAGTGGGTCGATACTGGGAATTAAAGTGTATTCTCTGTTAGTGGGTCGATACTGGGAATTAAGTGTATTTTTGTTAGTGGGTCGATACTGGAATTAAGTGTATCCTCTGTTAGTGTGTCGATACTGGGAATTAAAGTGTATTCTCTGTTAGTGGGTCGATACTGGGAATTAAAGTGTATTCTCTGTTAGTGGGTCGATACTGGGATTTAAAGTGTATCTCTGTTAGTGTGTCGATACTGGGAAATTTAAAGTGTATTCTCTGTTAGTGTGTCGATACTGGGAATTAAAGTGTATTCTCTGTTAGTGTGTCGATACTG
The DNA here is from genome assembly GCA_020796225.1 of Arion vulgaris. NCBI lineage: Eukaryota > Metazoa > Mollusca > Gastropoda > Stylommatophora > Arionidae > Arion > Arion vulgaris. The sequence goes on from JADZMA010001083.1 coordinate 8,930, forward strand.
GGAATTAAAGTGTATTCTCTGTTAGTGGGTCGATACTGGGAATTAAAGTGGATTCTCTGTTAGTGGGTCGATACTGGGAATTAAAGTGTATTCTCTGTTAGTGGGTCGATACTGGGAATTAAAGTGTATTCTCTGTTAGTGGGTCGATACTGGGAATTAAAGTGTATTCTCTGTTAGTGGGTCGTAACTGGGAATTAAAGTGTATTCTCTTTTAGTGGGTCGATACTGGGAATTAAAGTGTATTCTCTGTTAGTGTGTCGATACTGAGAATTAAAGAGTATTCTCTGTTAGTGGGTCGATACTGGGAATTAAAGTGTATTCTCTGTTAGTGGGTCGATACTGGGAATTAAAGTGTATTCTCTGTTAGTGGGTCGATACTGGGAATTAAAGTGTATTCTCTGTTAGTGTGTCGATACTGGGAATTAAATTTGGCTTATCTGTTAGTGTGTCGATACTGGGAATTAAAGTGTATTCTCTGTTAGTGGGTCGATTCTGGGAATTAAAGTGTATTCTCTGTTAGTGTGTCGATACTGGGAATTAAGTGTATTCCCTGTTAGTGGGTCGATACTGGGAATTAAAGTGTATTCTCTGTTAGTTGGTCGATACTGGGAATTAAAGTGTATTCTCTGTTAGTGGGTCGATACTGGAAATTAAAGTGTATTCTCTTTAGTGGTCGATACTGGGAATTAAAGTGTATTCTCTGTTAGTGGGTCGATACTGGGAATTAAAGTGTATTCTCTGTTAGTGGGTCGATACTGGGAATTCAAAGTGTATTTTTGTTAGTGGGTCGATACTGAGAATTAAAGTGTATTCTCTGTTAGTGTGTCGATACTGGGAATTAAAGTGTATTCTCTGTTAGTGTGTCGATACTGGGAATTAAAGTGTATTCTCTGTTAGTGGGTCGATACTGGGAATTAAAGTGTATTCTCTGTTAGTGTGTCGATACTGGGAATTAAGCTATTCTGTTAGTGTGTCGATACTGGGAATTAAAGTGTATTCTCTGTTAGTGTGTCGATACTGGGAATTAAAGTGTATTCTCTGTTAGTGGGTCGATACTGGAATTAAAGTGTATTTCTGTTAGTGGGTCGATACTGAGAATTAAAGTGTATTTTTGTTAGTGTGTCGATACTGGGAATTAAAGGTATTTCTGTTAGTGGGTCGATACTGGAATTAAAGTGTATTTTCTGTTAGTGGGTCGATGTGGATCTGTTAACTCTACTATTTAGACTGTAAATTAAAGTGTATTCTCTGTTAGTGGGTCGATGTGGATCTGTTAACTCTACTATTTAGACTGTAAATTAAAGTGTATTCTCTGTTAGTGGGTCGATGTGGATCTGTTAACTCTACTATTTAGACTGTAAATTAACATAAATTCTAAGTTAGTGGATCGATGTGGCTCTGTTAAACCTTACTATTTAGACTGTGAATTAAAATATATTCTCTGTTAGTGAGTAAATAGCGGTTTGTTAATGTTATTTAGTAGAGGATCTACGTCTATATACCGTCACACAGTGTAAAGGGACTGAGACATATGGGAAAACTAGGTGCTATGTAGCCAAGCCTTGGACTTAGACATTTTAAGGCAGAAATGTCCATCTCCTTTCATTTTGGATAAGATTTTCTCTTCTAATTATTGTTTATTCCGCTTCGTTGTTGTGACTTCTTTTCGGTTTTTAATACCAAGTCTGTCACTTTCCATCTGCTCTACATTTATAATTTTGTTTTTGTTATGTCTTGATTTGACTACATTCTGAAACCGTATGAGAACACCTCAGGGAATTTAATTATATTTAATAAGGAAGTTGGCTAGGAGAAACTGGTAAGACAAACTACGAGTATATCAATTTAGAAAGTGTTATTATGGCAGTAACATGGTTAATAGATTCCTGCGTATATAAGCCATACATGCACAAATTTTAACGATATGAGACTATGTGTGTGTAGGTTGTACGTGTGTGTACACTGTAAATAAAACAGCGATGAAAAGAACAGTATTTCAATGCTCAGGATGGAGAGGTTTAAGTTGGGCAATTATCCTTGATGTAGAATAAACAAATAAATATACTGTAGAATTTAGGATACTGCATCCAGGGTCACACTGGGGGATATAAATTACAAGTACCCTGAAGTCGGACAAGGACCGCCTGTTTGGCGAGGGACACCCTTAAAATGGTAAGTAGGTTTTCACGCAAAAAATCAGTCAAAAGCGACAAACCAGATGTCATGACTACGCCTGAATTCAAAGCGGGCGAACGTAGACGAAGAAGAAGGAGAAGAGTACCGCATCGTTTGGTAAGAACGGATCCAGAAAGTGTTGGCTCAGGATAAGAATCCTTTCAAATGTATTGACCTAATAAGTTTTGACGGAAAATTATTGACAACCTTCACGACTTATCCAAGCATTATATTCATCCTTATCTTAAAGCTTGACCTGCATAGAAAGTTGCCACCCTAACCAGGACCGTGCGGTATATTTTCTCAGTATGATGCAAATCCTCGAAATGCCGCCCCTTAAATGTTTTTTCTTTAAAATAACCTTCAATTTTGATTTTGCTGCTTATGCCGCCACCTTACGGTCCGCCTGATGCGGCCGCCTCTCTGTATCATGAGGCACGGCCCTGACCTACAGTCTTTCTGAATGTATCTCCTTCATAGACCAGATGTCCAGTCTCTGCAGCCGTCATGCTCAAATTATCAATCACATCCCTAACCCATCTTTTCTGTGGTCTTCTTCTACTCTTTGCCGAGATGTCTCCTCTATAATATTCTTCTCCAACCGTTCTTGTATTTTTACATGTACAAAATACTTCAATTTTCTCATTCTTATTTCTAGCATTAGTTAGTTTTCTATAGGGTTTTAGTCCTTCTGAATAGGGTTGTTTGTTCTCTTCTCTATCCATGATAAACGTAAGACTTTCTATAACACTATATTCAAAAAAACAAATATGCTTTACTACTGCCATGTTAAATGTTAATATTTCCCACCCATACATTGCTAATTCTGATCTTTATATTCCCACCATTTTCATTCCATACTCTTACTTAGTAGTGTAAGTTTTGTTCGAATCTGAAATCGCTCGTTCTGTTTGCGAGTACATTTTTTCAGGGATCACGTAGGATTATTGCCCGAGCTACGGAGTTCGTGTTTTGTGCAATTCTCTCAGCAGGTGGCGGGCCATTTCTGCAGAGAGAGGCAAAGCTATGTAGGGATCCCAGACGCAATGTAGTCAAGACTTATCTTTAGACATTTTAAAGACTCATGTGGTAATGCTACTCAGGTACGGTGGATAACGGAAACGCAAGAGAGAGAGAGAGATACGGTGGATAGAAAACTAAAGGTAATCCACGCAAAAAGTCTGTCACAGACGTAACAGAGACTATGAAAGGCACCATATATGAATGTAGCTCACTCACACTAGAGCTTGTTTTAGAAGTCTCTTCTTATCCAGGCACTTAAGGCAAAACATGATTAAAGAAAAGCAAGAAAGAAGTCACAAAACTTCAATTAAAAGTTAGCTCATCAGCAATTTCAGATACAAGAATGATGTTTTTCCACATGTCGAAACAGGTCTTGCTTTTCATTTAAAATTATTGAACATATAAATATACTAGTTTTAGAGAATTTGTTTTTTTCGATCCAGAAGAACTTGAGCTTTTCATCTCTTCGGTTCGGTGTCGTGTACATCGTAACTCTTCGATTCGGTGCCACGAACACCGTAAATCTGGAGAACTTGTGGCTTTTTCTACCAGCCCACGAAATTGAACCCGTACTCACAGAGGGCTTGTCACCCACAGTCCAACGCGCTACGAATACGCTGGGTAGAGTATCTTTGAAGTCGTTTCTGTTTTCAATTTATGCGTGCGTGAAGTATGAACAGTTATAAACTGAACATATGATTGTTGTCCTTAAATAAAAACTGCGTCTTGGGTGATATGATCAAAGAATCAAATATTTTTTTTGGAACATGATAAATTAAAATTTTGAATCGAAAATCTTATACACTTGATGAATGTATGTAATTTCTTTCTATTTACCTGTTCTCCACGCACTAATTGTGGTCTTAACTCTCGAGAAGAACAGGTTGAAATTCCGCTGCCCGGGCAACATTCATTAGAAAGAATAAAAATACAATTCTGCAAAATAGTTTCAACATCTTCTAAATGATATCAAGGACCCTCGTGGGTGCTACGGAGTTCGTGCATATCCACTGAGATCTTCCTGCGTAAGAAAAAGATCGGAGCACGCACGGCTACACACCGAAGTGCAATGATGATGATCATATTCTTCTTTGAACGCTCCATATCAACCACCTGTTGACCACTGTGTGATTTGTATGTGATCTGAGTCAAAGAATGATTGTACGCTGTGCCAGTTAAGCGACTACAAGTAGGCCAGCACATCCGATTTCTGCGCCGCTTTTATTTATTAGTGTAGCTGGCCTAGGTTACTACCTCTGTCGCCTACTAGCATGCCTTGTAGGTCGCAGTGTTGCTATTATTTGCTCCCTTGAGCCACGGCAATACACGGGCGTAATGGTCACATCAATCAATGAATTAATCAATCATTCATACAACTATACTCCAGTATCAAAGTTGGACTGCAGATAGTTTATAAAAACAAATATAATGAAGACACTTATGGCAAGTAATGCAGACATAACCCTGGAATCTAAAATGATAAAAATAACAGAGCAGTTCACCTATTTAGGTATTCAGTATATATATATATGGAACTGCAGTAAAACTATTTGATTGGCAAAACACGTAATTACAAAGTACTGTAGTTTTACAAATTACAAAAACAATGACAAAATACAGCAACGTTTCGACCAACAAGGCCTTTATCAAGAAAAATTTTGCATGTATTCAAGTTATATATTTACTAGATGTTTCATTGTTTCTTTTCCTTTCTATTTCTAGTTTTTTATGTGTGTTTTTGTGTTACATTTATTTCGTTATTCTTTTTTATTCCAAATTTTCCTTAGATACGTTTGTATTTGGTCGTCCATTTGTGTTTCATTTTAATTTGTCACTTCTATTTGTTCGTTTGCTTGATAAAGGCCTTGTTGGTCGAAACGTTGCTGTATTTTGTCATTGTTTTTGTAATTTGTAAAACTACAGTACTTTGTAATTACGTGTTTTACCTATTTAGGTAGCAATTTTGATTGCGCAGGGAATGTTTTAAAAGAAATTATACTACGAATTGGCAAAGCAACATCAGCTTTTAAAAGTCTAAATAAAATATGGAACTGCAAGTTATATAGTATTAAAACTAAATTACGAATCAACCCTACCATATGCCAGCGAGAGTTGGGAAATGACTAAAGATATAGAAAGCAAGTTAAATGCATTTGAAAATAGATGTCTGCGAAAAAATAATGAATATAAATGGAACGAATTCAGGAGAAGTGATGAAATCAGAGACATGCCTGGTCAACCACTAGTAACAACTGTTATAAGAAAGAGAAGATGGAGATATGGTGACACACCTTGAGGAGAAATGATCAACGAAACTCAAAGCAGGCATTGAAGTGGGATGTAAAGGGTTAAAGAAAGAGAGGACGATCTCAGGAGACCCTGAAACGAACTTTGCTAAGAGAGGTAAGAAATACCGGTCTCAGTTCCATGGATAAGATTGAGCGAGTTGCCCAGGATAGAGCGATATAGAGAAAGTGTTTGCAGGCCCTATGTATCGTATAACAGTACGAGAGGAATTATTATTATTATTTATTATTCCAACATCATATGAAATGTTAAAGATTTTGACCATAATTATTTTTTTTGTGAGCAAATTATGAATGAGAAAACATCTCATTTGGAATAGTTGTGGATTGTGATATTCAAGTCACATGCTGATCGCTGTGGGACATGTTGTTTATTCAATCATACTTTACAGCAGAAAAATACCATAACAATCTCACGAGGGACAACATGCTATTCAGTAATTCATTATTTGTTTTCCTTTATAATCTATTTAACAAAATGTTTAGTTTTGTCGTCGGATCATCATGACTGCACGTCGAACCAATTAGTCCATAAGTGCTTCGATCTCTCCCTCAGTACGTCTCTCAGCGTTTGGCGACTAACGACCACGGTTCTTTGTTGGTTTACTATTCTTCTTTGTCTAGCAGCATACTGATTTGTATGTGATCCGAGCCTAAATACGATTGTACGTTGTGCCAGGAAGCTACAGTCACAGTTTACTTTCTTGTTGGGCACCTTAAAATTTCCCGTAGCCTTTTACTACATTAGGGTATTAAGTGCCTGTCACTTCATTTTTATAGATCCTATTATGCAGAAGGTAGGAGAGCCAATTCCTTTCTCGTGTGTGGACGTCGACTGTGGACTGAACTCACAACCCTCTTGAGTCCGAGCGATCGCTTAGCTAATCAGTCCTCTGCTGACACCTACTTCAACGTATTTCATATTCTGGCAGGGTATTTTTGTGTTTGATAATGTTTGTACATGACTATAGTCAGTGGGGCTCGTCATTAAGGTCCAGTGTAGCCGGGCACCACCAAAAATAATGTGTAACGGGTATTTATTATTTAATAAATTAAAATATAACATAACTAAAAACCATGATTATTCCAAATATTTGTGTCTGGCCCCACCAACAAAAGGGTACACGAGCCGCCACTGACTATAGTGATGATTTCATTCTGCTCATAAACAAGAAAAGCACGGGTTTAGGTTGGGGGAGGAAGAAGAGAGTCTCTGTTCTATATAAACCTTGGCCTTCGATAACAGCTACCGAGGGGCCACGTCTAAACATCTCACGCATTTTTCTAGCGTCGGAAAACAATGTTTGATACACGTATATCGTCTTCTGTTTTGAATAACTCAGCATTTAGGTTGTCAAGATCATGTCTCTTATCTGTTCTGTAATGCCATGATGGCTATGGCTTGTATTCTTCTTTCTGTGAAGTGTGATTTCTGTCAAAATAAATTTACGCTTCAGGGATATTCGGAAAATTGTTTGGAAGTTTTTTTATTGAATATTTTCCTAAAGAGATCTGACTATCTTTCTATCTGTTCAACTTATATGATTATGATTCGTCGATAGCGAAGTCGATCGCGGTTGGACTATATGTTTCCTGGTCGTTTACTTGGAGATCTAAATTACGAGTACCTCTGAAGTTCAAGTAAGACTCGACTGAATGACGAGGGACATTAATGATAAAGGAAAGCGAACATTCACGCAAAAATCAGTCAGAGGTACTATATTAGACGCCCTGACAGCTACTGAATTCATAGCGGGCGAGCGCTAACAAAAATGAATATGAATTCTCTTTTTGTTTATTTCTTTGGGATGTTTGCTCTGAAGTTTTCCACCAACATCTTTTGTTATTTTATACATTTTGCTTTTTGTTCTCTTCTACGTACTGTCCTCCTTTGTTTATCTTGCTGGGTCATCCATGAATTTTATGACTTTTTTCTAATTAGATTTTTTTATGAATCTGATGAAAGTGTATATTTCTTTACATCTAGAGAACTTCACTTTTATTTTTTTTCATATAATTTGTTATTTATATTGTCTTTTAATGTTTCTGGAATTAATCTTACGTCTTCCTTTCTTATAATACCAAGCGTGTTTCATTGCTATTTCTTTCTGTGTTTATATATGGATGAATATTATTAATATTTCTGATTAATATTTTCTTTAGTTAACTCCATATCTCTCTCTCGCGATTGTTCTTAAGCCGTTTTTATGATTCAAATGTGATATATAAACAGCTTTAATACCAAGAACGGGTATACGTTCACAACCTTCAGTACCAATTGGAACTCTGATGCTTATCCTTCGGTGGTATGTTCGGTTTCAACCAGCGTTTACTGTGTTCGATCTCCGTTAGCCTTTTGCTGTTCCCAGCCAAACCTTCAAGGCAGCAGGTTAACTCTATCTGATGCTTGGTGTCGTAATAGCCCTTACATTTGTTTACAAAAACAGCTCTAGTAGATGGTGTCACCTTTATTGCAGATACGACTAGATGATGGTTCGCCTGAGTGGTTACCGGGGCCCAAATTTGGGTGTAAAGAATAGAACCACTGTTATCTGCCACCCATGTCGTAAGAGGCGACTAATGAGGTGTGGCTGAAATCGGATGCACGTGTGCGCTAGGGAATGCTAACCTGAAACAAATGCTTGCAGAAAACGGATGCACCAGGCCGTAAGGCGCATAACATGGTGCAACGTTCCCTCACGATGAGGAATGGGATAACGGATTCTACGATCGCCAATCTGCCTCGGAGATTTAGCCACGCAGTAAGAATGTCAGACATACTATCACGAGGGTGGCCAAAATTTACTGCGGGTAGAGGTCGGCTCAAACGAGGAAGCAGAAATGATAGGAATTATATCCTACAGAACTGCCCCCAGTATGCAGACTTGGGAAGAAAGAGGTGGTCCACTTACACCAGCGTCGAAGACAAACTGAATGGCGCGGCTGATAATCTGAGGCAGACGGCTGCCTTATTAGAGAATCCGAAATCCCAATCTAGTGAGAACGCAGAAGAGGAAGAAGATGATGGTCACTTGTTTCATTTTTTCCACTTCTTGTCCTTACATCTTGCAGAGAGTGTCTCCATCTGCCGTTGATTATTAAACGGTCTATCGGATTTCTGTCCTATCCATTTTGCGCTTCTTAATATTAGTTGATGAATTTCCTTACGTGAGAAGAGTATAAGTTTAACCACCATGTTATTTATTTCACAGATGTTTATCAGTTTATTCTCATTGTCGCTTACTGTTCACATTTTCTGTTGCTTCTATTTGTCTGTGTTATCTCATCCACTTTTAGCATTAAGCTCTTCCATTACTATGACAAAACCATGTCATGGAGTGATTTCTTTCTTTTGCTGATGGAACCCATCCACGCCTGAGTGGTTACCGGGGCCAAATTTGGGTGAAAAAGAATAGAACCACTGTTACCTGCCACGCATGTCGTAAGGGGCGGCTAAGGAGATTTGGCTGAAATCGGATGCATGTGTTCTAAACGTGTAGAAGTCTATGCGTTTAGGGACCTACCAAACCAATGTGCAACGTATACACGTTCTTGGCAAAGATCAAACATATCACAAAGAGGATTAAATGGTCGAAAGAACGAACGCAAAGAAAAAAAGAACCCAACCTTAACCTTATCTCTTTCATTCATTATATATATATATATATACTAGCTGTACCCTGCGCGCGTTGACTATTCCAAAAGAAAATGAATTTAAAGGAAACTTGCTATAACAATATGTAGTAATTATTTGTTTTATCATTGTCCTTTTGTTCATTTTCTTGGAGAAAAAAACTTACAATTTAACGTTTCATTTCAAGTCTGTTTATTGAAGTGCTTTTGGATATACAATATTTTTGTTTTTCCATCTGGTGCATACACGAATAAATCAGAATGTTTTCCGACGCGTGAACAGGCCACATATAGCTGTCCATGTGAAAAGCAGGAATTTTCCAAATGTAGTCCACACAATTGTAGTGATTGTCCTTGTGATTTGTTGATGGTCATTGCAAAGGCGAGTCCCCGGGAAACTGCAAGCGTTTGAATTCGAATGGCATGTCTGTTGGAATCATTGGGATGCGTGGCAATAGTATATCCTCTCCTTTAAATTTTCCATTTAAAATTGTACCTTCGATGATATTGTTCATCATATTTTCACTAAAAGTCTAGTACCGTTGCAAAGTCGTGGTGGATTAATGTTTCTGAGAAGAATGATAGGCACGCCAATTTCAATGTTAAACATGTGTGGCATGCCTGGCAAATCAAGTGAATTCAAGAATTCAGTTGGATAATTGACAACTTCGTCTTGATTCATTACAGTATCGATGGACTTATACGTTGTCACTTCGCCTGGTATTTTGTTTTGAATGCTCAAATTCATGGCATATACATCCTTGTTTTTGGCTGCTAATATTGCACTGAGCCACTGATGATTTTTGTAATTATGTGCAATATTTGGGAAAACTTTATGAATCAATTAGTCTGTGGTCGCTATGATGTTACAGAAGTTTGTTGGCAATGTGATACATCGTGTGAATTCATCGATTGGCATTTTCCCATTCCCAATATCCAACAATTGTTTTGCGAAACGTTCAGAGGTTTCATCATGTTGTAGTTGTATACGCATATTGGTCTTCAAAGTCAATTTCTGTATGTGTCGCCATAAACTGATGATTTCAGGCATGCATTAAGTTCATCAGCGGGTGTTGATCTTGGTATAACTGGTAGAGTTTCCGGAAATCGCCAGACAATAAAATGAGTGCGCCACCGAAGAGCTGGTCATTTCTTCTCAAATCTTTCAGTGTACGATGAAGCGCTTCTAATGCTTTTTATGCGCCATAGTACATTCATCCCATATAATGAGTTGACATAATTGGAGTACTTTACCCATTGCAGAATTTTTGTTGATATTGCATGTTGGTGTCTCAGTGATTTGCATATTCAATGGCAATTTCAGCGCTGAATACGCTGTTCGGCCACCATCTAAAAGAGTTGCTGCAATTCCAGAAGATGCGATTGCCAGTGCAATATTATTTCGTGATCGTATGGTTGCCAAAATAAGTGAAATGAGAAAAGTTTTGCCTGTGCCTCGGGCCATCTATGAAATACAATCCACCGTTTTGACTTGTAATTGCATGCATAATTCTGTCATATGCTATGCGTTGTTCCGAAATCAATTTTGGAAGATTCGTTTGAACAAATGTACTCAATTCGTTGATATCAAAGTGTGTTTCTCGTTCCAACTCACAATCGAAAAGGTTGTTTGCAGATCGTTCTGGCGCATCCATTCCCAATTGCACCAGTGCTTTATTAGTGATTGCCAAACATATGTCCTCAATTGAAACCAATGCCTCATTCTATACGTTTGGTGTGAATTGAATGTCAGGATTTTGATTCGTCGCACGCAAGCGATGTAGGATGTCTTCACTCATGTAGTCTTTGTATTTTCCCAAAGTTCTTTGGTTTGGGATGGAAGCACGTTGTTAATATTACTGCAAATAGTGTGCGTATTTGCTGTGGTTGTGCAGTATTGGATGCATCAGCGAGCGAAGTGTCCCAATGTGCATCGTTTTCAAGAAGATTTAATTCTTGGCAAGCTTCACGATAAGTAGCACATACGTGACCGTTAACTGTTCTCAATTCTTTGGGAAAGGGTGTTGGTCCACGTTTGTTGATTAACAGTAATCGCAAGTAAAGCATTCTGCATTGTTTGGATGAACAGTGTACAAACGACCTAACGCATTGGTCGAATATAAATTGGATGTCCTTCAACTACTTTACCTTGTTTGCGACGTTGAAACTTTTTCGCCGCTGCATTCCATGTGTAGTATGTTGGCAGTTCAGAGTAAAGTAGCGTCTTTGCAAATATATCATCTCTACACAATGAGAAAAATGCAGTTAACGTTGTTGGCGATGGTGACAATGCTCGTGCATGTGCATTATCTGTTGAGAAGTACACGCGCTGTCCATTTTCAAGGTGCACTGCCAAATGAACAACTGTTGATGTCGTTCATGAATTGAAATGATAAAATGCGCCATACTGCTTCATTGCTACTAATGTAACGTCCCAGTTGATAATGCTCGATTTCATCGATGGATGCAGTTATATTTGCCACTCCAAAACTGCCATATTGCTTCCTTTGTTGACATATTTGCAAATGTACTTGATCGATTTCACCGAATTGCACAAACAGATGATGAACAACGAATGTCAGGATTTTGATTAAAACTGTAGCAATACATGCATAATCTATCCATTTTTCCAATAACCACATTTGGATGAAGACTGTAATCATAATTAGTATTGTAATGGAATGCACCTAGATTTAAATCAGCGTGCAGTGTTAGTCTGGGTAGAGTAGCGTATCCGAACGGTTTGCAGACTTGCTTCCTGTTGCTCGATTGTTTCAGCTGAACGGACTTGAGCAGTGCGTACTGATTGGTTCCTTAGTCTTGTTCACGTTGCTCGTCTGTTTCAGGACGAACGGGCTTCAGCAGTGCGTACTCGAACAGTTTGCAGTCTTGCTTTCTGTTGCTCATCTGTTTCTGAAGCTAGTAATGCCTTTCTCTTTCGTGCTCTAGGTGTAGATGGGCCAATAGCTTTCGTTTGGGAGGCATAATTGCAAATGTGTGGAAAATTTGTGAAGAGCGTGTGGAAATAACTGCATCTTGTTCGTCTTCACACATGGAATTAAATATCACTGTTGATGTTTCGCTGGGAAAAAATAAAAAAAATTAGCATTTGATTAAATTCTATTAGGAAATGCATAGAAACTGCGAGTAAAATGTTTTGAAAATCAGGAAAACTGTATGAATCATTTGTCGAAACTACTCACGCAACCTATTGCGAAATGGTTGTACTAATTTAGAATTGCACGCCGCTATAGCGGTCAATGGTATGGATTGATTTACAAAATATTAAATGGTCACCCTGTTTCTGTCATGTAATCTAATATTGGGTAATATTCAGGCATAATAATTGCAAATGTGTGGAAAATTCGTGAAGAGCGTGTGGAAATAACTGCAGCTTGTTTGTCTTCACACACGGAATCAAATATCACTGTTGATGTTTCGCTGGAATAAATAAAAAAATTAGCATTTGATTAAATTTATTAGAAATGCATAGAAACTGCGAGTAAAATGTTTTGAAAATCAGGAAAACTGTATGAATCATTTGTCGAAACTACTCACGCGCCACCTATTGCGAAATGGTTGTACTAATTTAGAATTGCACGCCGCTATAGCGGTCAATGGTATGGATTGATTTACAAAATAATAAATGGTAACCCTGTTTCTGTCGTGTAATCTAATATTGGGTAATATTCATACATATAACGTGTACATTGTACATCAGGTAAACGTTGATGGCAAAATAACCATCTTGCCATTTATAGAAATGCCGCCAATAGCTTCCTCAAATGAACGTATTCCTCGATCGTAGTTTTGTTTGGTTTAATTGAATATAGAGCAATTTTTGCCAACATAGCTAACAAACATTGATGGAATAGGTGGAACTTAAAATATGATTTGCAGTATCTATGATCATGATTAGAAACAAACCTTCAGCTTGTAACGGCTTGTTTGAAATATTGACTTTAACGGCTTGTTTGAAATATTGACTTGAATCATACGTCATCGAATCGTGTAGATGCACATACTGTAAACTTCCGGAAGAAACTCTCGATGAAATTTGCGTTTTCGTCGGAAACGTTAATGGAGATTTCGTTAGAAACTCTCGATGAAATGAGCGTGTTATTATTTTTAGATTGTTTCGAAAAGCTTCAGCGCTACCTATTTCAAACTGTGACAGGTAGCATCCCAACATTAAAACAAACATATCCTGTAAATTTCAGCTACATCTGTTCAGTAGTTTCCGAGTCTATAGGTAACAAACATACATACATACATACACTCATTTTTATAATAGGTATAGATATATATATATATATATATATATATATATATATATATATAATCCTCTTGTACCGTTATACGTTACAAAAGGCCTGCAAGTAATTTATCAATACCGATCTGAGCAACTCGCTCAATCTCTTTCATTGAATTGGGTTCGATATTACTTTTCTATCTCAGCAAAGTTCGTTACAGAGTTTCTTTCCTTAATGCGTCCTCTCTTTCTTAACCCGCTGCCCCCACTTCAATGCTTGCTTTCGTATTTTTGGACATTTTTATTAATGTATACCCAATACATTTTCTTCCTCTCATAACAGTTGTTGCTATTGATTGACCCGACATTTCTCTGATTTCATCACTTCTCAATTCGTCCAATTTTATATTTATAATTATAATTTTTCTCCGACATCTATTTTTAAATGCATTCAACTTATTCATGATATAGCTTTATATTATAATGACATTAGTTAATCTTTCTCTCAATCATGCTCTTATCAGTTCTATTAATTCATTTCTTGTTGGGCACCTTAAAATTTCCGTAGCCTTTACTACATTAGGGTATTAAGTGCCTGTCACTTCATTTTTATAGATCCTATTATGCAGAAGGTAGGAGAGCCAATTCCTTTCCTCGTGTGTGGGACGTCGACTGTGGGACTGAACTCACAACCCTCTTGAGTCCGAGTCGATCGCTTAAGCTAATCAGTCCCTCTGCTGGACACCTACTTCAACGTATTTCATATATTCTGGCAGGGTATTTTTGTGTTTGATAATGTTTTGTACATGACTATAGTCAGTGGCGGCTCGTCATTAAGGTCCAGTGTAGCCGGGCACCACCAAAAATAATGTGTAACGGGTATTTATTATTTAATAAATTAAAATATAACATAACTAAAAACCATGATTATTCCAAATATTTGTGTCTGGCCCCACCAACAAAAGGGTACACGAGCCGCCACTGAATATAGTGATGATTTCATTCTGCTCATAAACAAGAAAAGCACGGGTTTAGGTTGGGGGAGGAAGAAGAGAGTCTCTGTTCTATATAAACCTTGGCCTTCGATAACAGCTACCGAGGGGCCACGTCTAAACATCTCACGCATTTTTCTAGCGTCGGAAAACAATGTTTGATACACGTATATCGTCTTCTGTTTTGAATAACTCAGCATTTAGGTTGTCAAGATCATGTCTCTTATCTGTTCTGTAATGCCATGATGGCTATGGCTTGTATTCTTCTTTCTGTGAAGTGTGATTTCTGTCAAAATAAATTTACGCTTCAGGGATATTCGGAAAATTGTTTGGAAGTTTTTTTATTGAATATTTTCCTAAAGAGATCTGACTATCTTTCTATCTGTTCAACTTATATGATTATGATTCGTCGATAGCGAAGTCGATCGCGGTTGGACTATATGTTTCCTGGTCGTTTACTTGGAGATCTAAATTACGAGTACCTCTGAAGTCCAAGTAAGACTCGACTGAATGACGAGGGACATTAATGATAAAGGAAAGCGAACATTCACGCAAAAATCAGTCAGAGGTACTATATTAGACGCCCTGACAGCTACTGAATTCATAGCGGGGAGCGCTAAAAAATGAATATGAATTTCTTTTTGTTTATTTTTGGGATGTTTGCTCTGAAGTTTTCCACCAACATCTTTTGTTATTTTATACATTTTGCTTTTTGTTCTCTTCTACGTACTGTCCTCCTTTGTTTATTTCTTTGGGATGTTTGCTCTGAAGTTTTCCACCAACATCTTTTGTTATTTTATACATTTTGCTTTTTGTTCTCTTCTACGTACTGTCCTCCTTTGTTTATCTTGCTGGGTCATCCATGAATTTTATGACTTTTTTCTAATTAGATTTTTTTATGAATCTGATGAAAGTGTATATTTCTTTACATCTAGAGAACTTCACTTTTATTTTCTTTCATATAATTTGTTATTTATATTGTCTTTTAATGTTTCTGGAATTAATCTTACGTCTTCCTTTCTTATAATACCAAGCGTGTTTCATTGCTATTTCTTTCTGTGTTTATATATGGATGAATATTATTAATATTTCTGATTAATATTTTCTTTAGTTAACTCCATATCTCTCTCTCTCTCTCTCGCGATTGTTCTTAAGCCGTTTTTATGATTCAAATGTGATATATAAACAGCTTTAATACCAAGAACGGTATACGTTCACAACCTTCAGTACCAATTGGAACTCTGATGCTTATCCTTCGGTGGTGTGTTCGGTTTCAACCAGCGTTTACTGTGTTCGATCTCCGTTAGCCTTTTGCTGTTCCCAGCCAAACCTTCAAGGCAGCAGGTTAACTCTATCTGATGCTTGGTGTCGTAATAGCCCTTACATTTGTTTACAAAAACAGCTCTAGTAGATGGTGTCACCTTTATTGCAGATACGACTAGATGATGGTTCGCCTGAGTGGTTACCGGGGCCTAAATTTGGGGTGTAAAGAATAGAACCACTGTTATCTGCCACCCATGTCGTAAGAGGCGACTAATGAGGTGTGGCTGAAATCGGATGCACGTGTGCGCTAGGGGAAAGCTAACCTGAAACAAATGCTTGCAGAAAACGGATGCACCAGGCCGTAAGGCGCATAACATGGTGCAACGTTCCCTCACGATGAGGAATGGGATAACGGATTCTACGATCGCCAATCTGCCTCGAAGATTTAGCCACGCAGTAAGAATGTCAGACATACCATCACGAGGGTGGCCAAAATTTACTGCGGGTAGAGGTCGGCTCAAACGAGGAAGCAGAAATGATAGGAATTATATCCTACAGAACTGCCCCAGTATGCAGACTTGGGAAGAAAGAGGTGGTCCACTTACACCAGCGTCGAAGACAAACTGAATGGCGCGGCTGATAATCTGAGGCAGACGGCTGCCTTTATTAGAGAATCCGAAATCCCAATCTAGTGAGAACGCAGAAAAGGAAGAAGATGATGGTCACTTGTTTCATTTTTTCCACTTCTTGTCCTTACATCTTGCAGAGAGTGTCTCCATCTGCCGTTGATCATTAAACGGTCTATCGGATTTCTGTCCTATCCATTTGCGCTTCTTAATATTAGTTGATGAATTTCCTTACGTGAGAAGAGTATAAGTTTAACCACCATGTTATTTATTTCACAGATGTTTATCAGTTTATTCTCATTGTCTCTTATTACTGTTGACATTTCCTGTTGCTTCTATTTGTCTGTGTTATCTCATCCACTTTTAGCA
>JADZMA010001084.1:0-25541 GCA_020796225.1 Arion vulgaris
GTGATAGAGAGAAACATATGTAATACTAGGTGTTCAAGAAAACCCATGAAAGACAAGCATCCAGGTCCTTTATACCCATGGAACCTTATCTGCTCAAAGAATTCCAAAACCGAAACTCCTTCAGCTTAATGACCAATTCTTTGAGCAGATCATGGGGTCATGGTATTTAAAATGGGACCTAGTTGTTGTCTTTTCATGGGTTATCTTGAACACCTAGTATGGACTACATAGATGGCCCTTCCGTCTGTCTATCCCAGATACATTGATGACTGTATTGGCATCACTGATATGCCTGAAGCCGATTTGTCACGCTTCATTAATTTCATTAATGTTTTCAACCCTTCTATTCGCTTTTACTTCAATCTCCACTACTTGTGCCAACTTTCTTGACATTAATCACCTTACCCCTTTATCCCCCATCACTACATCAGTATATTACAAGCCCTTGATGCACATAGTTTTCCCTAACTTCTTCCCATCCCCGGCTTGTTGTGACTCTTGCCATTCTCGCAGTTTTTACGCTTCCGCTTTGTAGTGAGGACGATGATTTTCTTGAGAGAGCTCATGAGATGCTTGATTTCTTTCGTAGGCGCCATACCCGGAGAGGGTGCTTGTCCCCAGCTATGCATCAGTTCAGAAAATCACCGCCAGCAGGCCTCTTACCAGTCAGCATAGGACTACTAATCTGACAGAGAAACTTATCTTAACTTACCACCCCCATAGTTCCCTGGTGAAAAATGTTTTATTCCCTCATCTGTCTCTCCTTAGATCAGATCCTGAGACCCGTTCTGTCTTCCAACTACCCTTTTGGGTTCCTTCAGACGGGACAGAAGTCTTAAGGATATGTTGGTACACAGTCGCCTTAAGTCCAATATCCAGACTCATTTTGGCACTGTCCAGTGGGTCGTCGGCATTGCAACACGGTGCTTATGTGATACAGAGCGTACTGTATCTTTCCTTTAGGCACGTTTATTGACGAGGGGGTTCACATGCAGCCCCGTAATCTTATCTATGCCATTATCTGTAAGCGTAACAAGGCTTATATTGGCTAGACAGGCAAGAGGCTCAGTTACGTTTCGCCCAACACTTAGCGACAACGCCAATGCTCTGTGACCCCTGTAGCCACCCATTTCAATGATACTGGTCATTTAGGTGCTCACGATGTCCAGGTCACAGCCATCCGATCATGTTCCTGGATGATCGCAGTCGATTTGCTCTGGAGAATCGGTTGATTTCTTTGTATGGTACCTTGATCACGCGGGCTGAACGATACATTCTTATGCTTTTTAGTACTTTCTTTCCCATGATTTGTAATCTATATGGGTATATGTTGCATGTATTCATGTTATATTCTTCTTCTTCTTCTTCTTCAGCGATCTCTGGTCATGCGTTTTAATTTACGTGGACCACAACTGGGCAGACAGTCAGGTCTGTCAGGTTTCAAAGTTTAGTTTTCAGGTCGACTGGGTGGGGCCCACATGTTGCTTCTCTGCTCACACAGAAGAGGACAGTCTTGCAGGATATGCTCTGGTGTCTGTTCTGCCGGGACACTGGCAGAGAGCTGTTTGACTTATTCCTAGTCTGTATAAGTGTTTGTTGAGTCTGCAGTGTCCGGCGTAGGTCAAAATATAATGACCTGGTCTGTTCTGCTTAGGTCTTTGAGGGAGTCCTTTTCCATAATCATATCCAGTGTTTGTCTTCCAGCTACTGCAGATTTTCTTGTATGAGGGTTTTGACCTCTTGAAAAGACAAGGGTTGGTAAATTTGCTCTTTGGCACGCCTCCTTAGCTAAGACATCAGCCCCTTCATTGCCTGCAATGCCACAGTGAGATGGAATCCACTGCAAGTAAATTTTCTGCCTTTTTTCTGAAAGCTGAGCAAGTTCTCTTTGTAGTTTTTGTACTGTGCTGTCAGTGGATTTAGCCTCCAGGGCTTGTATAGCTGACAATGAGTCGGGTAAGAAATACCATCTTGCTTGAGCTGCCAGCTTATTCATGGCGGGCTGCCATAGAAGGGCTTGAGTTCGCTTTGTAGTTGGAACATATTCTTCCAGTAGGACCCGCTAGAGACACAGTGGTAGCATCTGGGTCCCTAATGTACACTCCTGCTCCACCATTCATGGTTGCTTCCATTGCCGATCCATCTGTGTAAATTTATCCAGCTGTCTTCTGGAAACATGTAATGGAGATGTTCCATTGTAATTGCTTTTTTCACTAGATTAGGCCCGGCATCTTTGCTTAATAATTTAGGGATGGAGGTTGAGAGTTTAGTGGTACTGAGTCTGGTTCCCAGTGATCAAAAAGCAATTCTTCAGGTATGGAATTATGATTTAGTAGTTCCAAGTATGACTTTCCCATTTTTTGCTTTGTGGTTTAGACTTGGGGTTAGTCTGTTCTTTGTTCTAGCCGCCATTTTTTCATGCAGTGGATGGTGAGGCATTCTTTGATCCTTTTCAGTCTGTAGAATCACTTTTCTCCTTCTTCTGTCTTCCAAGGGCTGGATGTTGGCTGCCTTTTCCATTTCTACAATTGGTGTAGATTTCATGGCTCCAAAATAGTACTAGACACCTGTTTTTGTGTTTTTTCCAGTATCGATTTGTTTGAATGGTGATATCCATGTCGATGATGCATATTCGAGGGTCGGTCTAACTGCACCAGTGTACACCTGACTCAGGATTCAAATATCAGCTCCCCAGGTAGTTCCAGCCAGCTTCCGCATCACACTTTGTTTCCTCAGCCTTTTTGTTTGTTTCCATTATGTGATGTTTCCATGTCAGACGACTGTCGTTTTAAATCCCAAAACTTTGGGGTATGGGGGAAAGGGAACATATCATCGTTTAAAATTTCACTAAATGTTCTTCCTTTGTTGACAATGAGAAAAGCGTTTCTATAGTTTTGCTCCGGTTTATTTCTAGACCCCATTTACTTGCCCACATTATAACGCTGTTCAGGCTGGCCTGGAGTTTAAAGATGGCAGGACCCAGAAACCCCGGAGGTGTACCACACAGCTAGATCATCACATGAGAGAGGTGATACATGTCTGGGCAGAGTGTGTGGCAGATCATTAATATATACCAGGAAAAGCAATGGGGACAGTAGCCCCCGTGGACCCCCTGCTCTTAATTTGAATCTGGGACTGTGCACTCCATCCAATTTTACAGATGCTTGTCTATGGTAAGAAAGTCTTATCCAATAGTACATTCTACTCCCGTATTCCACTGCGTAAGAGCTTGAGAGAAACCATCTTTCCAGACTTTGTCGAAGGCCTTAGACATGTCGAAGAACACTGTGAGGGTTTTCTTCGGAAGCCATTTCTATGTCCCGTGGATGCCACTTGGTCATCAGTGTCTATGTTCTGTAGCCTGTCTGGGCTGATCCAGTTTATGGTTGGATTCTAAACCACTGAGTCTAGTGGCATACTTCCAGCAGTTTTGCAGTGCAACTTAGCAAACTTATAGGTCTGTAGCTCATGATCCTTTTGTCTTTTCCACTTTTGAAAATTGGGTGATTGTGGCATTTTTCCAGATGTCTGGGACTCTCCCCTGTCTCCAACTATTGTTAAAAAACTGGGTAGAAGACTCTGTGCTATTGGGCCTATTTGTTTGAGCATGTCGCTTGATACTCCATCTGGTCCCGGGCCTTTTACATTGAGCTTTTTTAGTGCTTTTCTCAGCTCAGTAGTGATGTCTACCTCCATACAGGGTTCACTTGTTGCTTTTTGAATGTAGCATTTATCTCACTTCTGACTTTTTTCCCTTGCTCCTGACTTATTGAGCATGAGCTTTCTTTTTGTAACACTGGGCCATCAGGTGGCTGCTCGCTTTCTGTGAGTAGTTGTTCTCCTTGCTGGGGAACTGTTTTCCTCTAGATGGGTTGTCATGCTTTAGGGGTTTTTTAAGTCTCCAACTTTTGAGTATTTTTTTCCATGTTCAAAGAGGCTGTTCTTTTCTTTCCAGGATTTTCACTGCTGGTTTCTTTTCTAACATAAAGGGCCCCTTTCTCTATTGTGTTGCATTACATTTTGGTCCGCTGTGCGAGTTCCATTGTATTTCTGGTACTGCAAAGGGAGCTATGGAGAACTTCCATCTCTGGTGTCCAATATGGCTTGTAGTTTTTCTCCTCCCTCTGGGTATAGCCTTTTTTGCAGCATCTGGGTATAGCCTTTTTTGCAGCAAATGGCTTTATTGAATGAACTTGCATCTCTGTCCACTTTTCCTGATTGATTAATTTCTTTACAGTACTTGTCTGCTGTTCTTGAATAGCTTCCAGTCTGCCTTTTTGTAATTCCAACTAAGGGCAGAGTTTGTAAGTTCCTCCTTGTTAATGTTATTTATGAGGAGTTTTACTGGTCTATGGTCACTACCTCCAATCTGGTCGCAGACTTGCCTTTCGGTTATCCTGTGAATGCCGCCTGTAGCAAAAGCCAGGGTCTGGAGGCTTGTTGTGCCACCGCCTGAGTAACATGTGGAGGATCATCTGGGTGGTTGAGAATGGTGAGACTGTTGGTGATCAGCCATTCTTCAAGGCTTTCACCTCGAGGATCTAGCGTGTCATAGCCCCAGCTTGGTGAGTGGCTGTTTAAGTCTCCTACTATAAGCAAGTTGTCATCTTTAACTTTGATAGCTTCCAACTCAGTTTGAATGGAGGGGGGGAGTAATATTGTATAGTGTCATCTTAGTGTTGTTGATAAGGAGTTGAACAGCTATGAATTCTGTGCTCATCTGATTGACCTGTGAAGTTCAACTGCCGTATGGAATTCTAACTAGTGTTACTTACTCCACCCTTATGTCTATTTTTTCTATCCTGACGGAAGGTTTCAAATCCTCTAATGCTGAATCTATTTCCCCGGGTTAAGGGCTTTTTGGATACAGCAGATGTAATCTTTTTTTGCCGAGACGTTCTCTAGCTCGTTTTTTGTTGGTTACCCCTTCTGCATTCCATTGCATAATTGTGAGGGTGAAAGTTTGTCCTGTGCCAGTAGTAATACCCCGTCCTCCCCGGCTTTGCAAGAATCAACAGGGCCGCCAGTAGCTAAGGGTGGGCCCCTTCGAGGCAGGGGCCGGTCCCACCACCACTTGGCTGTTTCCCCTGTGGTGGCACCACAGTTATATAAATATTTGCGAATGGCCATTTGAGTTGTTCGTATGTGTCGATTCCTCCCGCCAAAATGGCTGACACATTGCTTTTGAGGACATCTTTTTTGAGGTTGTTCTCAGACAGCTGCAGTCCCCGCTGACGAGATCTGTCTTCCCGGTTTGTCTGGAGTCGCCCCCCTCTAGATGACTTCAGCCTTTTGTTTCCGGGCCACCAACCCAGGCTTTTTTGCAGGGTGTGCTCCTGGACACTGTAGTTTAATCCCTTTTGCTTAAGGAAAGTGTCATAGAAGTAGAAGACAAGACAAGAAAGGATGTCCTCCTCAAGAGAGAGAGAGGACAAGTGCTATTTGTCCCATAGCTGGGGATGGGTTGGGTTGCAGCCAGAGCATTTCCACTCGCCGGTGGGTTTTTGCACTGTCACCTTATGAGGCCCCATCCTGCTCCCGCCTTTTGGTCTGGCCTTTCACCTTCAGTCTGTTCGGCTTGTTAGACCTGCCAGGAGTTAGACTCCCCGACATAGCCTGAAGGATCCTAAAGGCACACAAACCCTCCAACCACGATAAGGTAGGCTAATATGGAGGGATGTTATATTCCATTCTTATGCTTCTTAGTACTTTCTCTTCCCATGCTTTGTAATCTATATGGGTATATGTTGAAATGTATTCAAGTTATATATTTACTCGATGTTTCATTGTTTCTTTTCCTTTCTATTTCTAGTTTTTATGTGTGTTTTTGTGTTACATTTATTTCGTTATTCGTTTTATTCCAGATTTTCCTTAGATACGTTTGTATTTGGTCGCCATTTGTGTTTCATTTAATTTGTCACTCCTGTTTGTTCGTTTGCTTGATAAAGGCCTTGTTGGTCGAAACGTTGCTGTATTTTGTCATTGTTTTGTAATTTGTAAAACTACAGTACTTTGTAATTACGTGTTTTGCCAATCAAATCGTTCTACTGCAGTTCCATATATATATACTGACTATTTAGAGAAGAAACAAAGACTGCTAGTATAATAAATATTTGAGATTTTAAGTTCTAGATCATTGTTACCTCACAAAAAACTAAAGTCAATAACTAGACATCTCCTTTCAAAATGTAATGACAGCATGCCAATATGCTGAATCAAAAGATGTAACATGAATAATTTTCGGCAATCTAGTTTTCAAACTCATATGACACTTGTGCTCTTACTTCGTAGATGCCTGGTCTTAGGTTCAGAATCCAGAGTTGTAGTGGAATTGTTTTCGTATGATTGCTAGTTAGCATTATTTTATGTCACGTTCATGCTTAATCACTTGATTTTACTTCATGCTAAACACTTGATTTTACTAAGGTTTTACTTCTATTTGGCGTGACTAGGAATCCACAAAGTAGCCAGAACTCCCCACCTCCCCAATGGCCAATATTAGATGCCAGGGATTAAAACAAAGTAGTAGCAAGTTCAATAATAAGTAATGTTCATATATCGTCTTTGGCTGAAATCAGATGTACATGTCCTAAACGTGTAGAAGTCTATGCGTTTAGGGGCCTACCAAACCAATGTGCAACGTATACATGTTCTTGGCAAAGATCAGACAAATCACAAAGTAATTAAAATTGGTCGAAGAAACGAACGAAAGAAGAAGAAGAAGATATATCGCTCTTCTATAATTTTGTATGTTAGATGTTTATGTATCATTTGTCTGGGCGTCAATAGTGAATCAAGAGTTCAATGGAAGATCTGGGACTCAATAATAGTTTTGATTTATTCCAACAAAAGTGTTTATAAATAGGAAAATGGCTTTAAGAATAACTTAAGTGTTTGTACTCATGTTTTAGGCAACATCTAAACTGCTTGTCAACTACCCTCAAGAGCAACGAGATCAGATACTGGATTATTTGTTTAAGGTATGCTTTTATAAATTCCTTGCAGATGCAATCCATATAGTGTAATAGTTGATTGTATAACTAAAAACAGCCCACCAGATAGTGTGCCATTTTCAGATGATGAAAATATAGAGCATTTAAAAACATGTTTTTCATTCACATCTACTGAAGAGTTACTAACTTCAATATACATATTATTTTTAAAAAACTGCGATGGATAATCTTCGTCCTTAAAAGCAATAATATATATTTAAATACATGTTGTATGAAACTGAGGAGTATTGCAAATTAAAAGAACCACTTATATATCTAACGTGATTCCATAATTTATTAATTTTTTTGCATGGAGTGTGAAGTTCTCACATTTCTAAAAGATGATTAAAAACAAAATTCAAGAACAGTTATTATTTAATCATGCATTTATTTTTCCCCAGCCAAATTTTGGAGCCTCACTTCAGATTTTGAAAGTTGAAATTGGCGGAGATGCCCAAAGCACTGGTTGGTAGTGTTTACCTTTTTATTCCATATTTGTTCCACATAGACTTTGTATAAAATTTGTTGTAGTAGTATTAGAAATATGAAGGAGGATGGTGGAACAGAAAAGACTAGAGGTTATGTATTTTCTGTTGCTAGTGTTTAATAATTAATTTCAATATTTGAAAAGCGTAACATATCAGTTTCTTCCTCTTTAGATGTAATGTATTCTTTTTTTTGCTTCAGGTTAATTGCCAGCTCCATGTTGAAATTTTCTGGCCATGGTAGTATTCATATGAATGTTGTCCACTAGTAATTTCCTTACCATTGTTTTCCCCTGGGCAGGTTGCCTCAGCCTTTCCTTGTAGCATTGTTTTCAGGACAGTGTATAGCAGACACGCAAGAAAACTTAACGAACTTCCACACAAGTTGTCTACGCTGAAAATAAACTGGCAGGACACAATTCCAGATACTGAAGCCTCCATAAGAGCCAAGATCCAAAGCGTCAACATCCTGTGCAGAAGGCTCAAGTGAGATGGGCCGGTCACGTTGCTTGGGATAAACGCATCCCAAAACATTTTATGTATGGGGAGCTTGCAGGGAGCAACTATCAGTTGATGGACAGAAAAATCACTTTAAAGACACTCCACTCATATAGTTTTTCTAAAATTCTTTGATATAAACACCATGTGCTGGGAATCCCTTGTGCAAGATCGCCAAATGTGATGCTGTAACAATCTAGCTGAAAATGGTCATACTGTTAAAGTGCAGAAAAAGCAAGCTGCGTGACAAGACAAAATACACAACACCCACATGTCTAACCTGATCATGTATGCCTCCACCTTGGTGGGGATTGTGTTCGAGATTGTACTTTACAGTCACGTCAACACTCACTAGAGAGGTGTAACAGCACACAAATGAGGCTGTTGTCATCATAAATTGCGAAGGATGGCTATTATTAGTATTCAGAGGTGTAAAATATATTATATTTATATAATATTTTTTTTTACACTAGGCCTTTGTTCACAACTGCAGTTTATGTTTGTGTCTCCTTGAGGTATGCCAGATATTTCTTCAAATCCACATCTCAATAGCAAACCTTGTATTCTAGCTTCTTGTTCATTGTCCATGTTACTGCACCACACAGTGCCTATAATTATTAGCTAACAGAGCAGATTTTATGACACTTTGAGCAGGCACATGGT
This sequence comes from Arion vulgaris, assembly GCA_020796225.1. NCBI lineage: Eukaryota > Metazoa > Mollusca > Gastropoda > Stylommatophora > Arionidae > Arion > Arion vulgaris. The sequence goes on from JADZMA010001084.1 coordinate 8,639, forward strand.
TTAATTTTTATAATAAAATACAGCAAGTATACATGTGGATCACAATATAAACAGACATGTATTTGATTGGAACACACATGGGGAAAAGAAGAGTGATGGACCCCCACATAGTTAGTTAGTTTGTTCCTTTCGTGCCAAAGGCGGCACATAGGGCAGAGGTTTTAGATCTCCATGTGATGCGGTTCGTTGCTAGCAGTTGGAGATCTTGTATGGTTTTACATCCCAATAGTTTACTTTCTTGTTGGATGGTTCTTCGAAGAGTGGTCTTTGGTCTTCCACGTTTTCTTTTCCCAACATAAGGACTTGTCGATTTAGTCTCTATTCGTCTGATCTAAGAACATGACTTAAATATTTCCACCTTCGTTCCCTTATAATATTTGATACGGGTTGTTGGTGTGTTCTATCTCTACTGTGTTGTTAGAAACGAAATCACTCCATTTTGCCACATAGTACCTGATGAAAAACAGAAAAGATGATCAGAAAGTTTGGAACTTTACCAAAGCTAAAGAAGATGGCCTACAACAGAATTGAGTGGAGAGCTTGTTTCAAGGTATTGTTCTGTCATGTATAGAATATGCATGCGCCCTCCTAACAATTAGTCCTACGCAAACAGTGAGACTGGAAAGAATTCAGAATGAGGCTATGCGCATCATTCTGGAATGCACCAAAGATACACCAGGAGTGCCAATGCGATTCCTTCTTGACCTCCCAACTATTGCTAACAGAATTGAAACTTGAAGGGTTCGATCATATCTAAGAATCAACGCAAACAAGGAACATTCTCTCCATGAAGAACTCATTAAGGAGAAAGGGTGTAGACTTAAGAGAGGCAGATCATGGCTGAGTCAGGCGGAAGATACGCTTAGGAAAATATGTGATCCTTCCAGAATTGAAACAGGAGAGGAATGGATTGCTGTGCCACCTCAATTTCAGATTGCTTTCACCGTTATTACATCTATTAAGAAAAACTGCGAACAAAATAATCGATCACTGATTAACGTAGAGGTGGAGGCCTTCTTGAATGACATCATCAATGATACAGATGTGGTTATTTACACCGATGGTTCAGTCATTCGCCAACAATGCTGTGCATGGGTTTTTTCAGCACGCTCAGGAGGAAAAATATTAAGAGAGGCCAGTGCGGCCTACGCAACAACCACAAGTAGTTTGACAATGGAGGTTCAGGCGGTTACGGAGGTGGTAAACTGGTTGGCATCTCACAACTACTCTCGTGTTTTCATACTCCGTGACTCCATGAGCATGATTCAGAAAGTCGAATCAGGAATGGTGAGACGCAACTGGGTGGAGGTACTGGTACAGACAATGATCAGAGAAATCACCTTCATTTTTGTCCCTGGGCACACAGGAGTTAGGGTAATGAAGCGAGCTGATAGATTGGCTGGCTTGGCTACAATATCAGAGGGAGCTGCCATGGATCGAAATGACATTCTTCACGCATTGAGAGAGTCCTTCCGAACAGAGGAGTTTCAGGGCTGTGAATTCCACTTGCTGACTAGATTGAAAGAGATGGGTGTCAATATTGGTGCAGCCCGAAAAGAACAACATACTAAATATGCAAGAGATTGATTAATCAACATCGAACTGGTGTGTTGGGTCGCTGGACACTGCTGGATTTGCTGAAGCAGAGATCAGAACACCTATGACATATCCGGAGTACTATGATGATAGTCTCCCATATAACTGATAACTGAGTGGAGAGCTACAGTTGCAACCCAATGTTCCACTGGATCAAGAAGGTTCAGTAGTATTATACAAATAGAGAGTTCCTATTGTTTGATACATATTTTTCATAATTCCTTTCTGGTAACTCTTCTTAGTAATTCCATATTTGATTCCAAATTCCTGCATTCTTAGCATATATGATCTATTGCTATGTTGTCATCAAACAGGTTACTATTAAATAACTGATATGTCTCCCTTGTCCATATCCAACATTCTTACTATTGCACTTTAGAAGTCAGCTATTTCGTTACCATGGTTGCCTGCATATCCAGGACTGCAGTAAATGGCTGCAAATAATGATATAAAATAAAATTGTGTCCCACAAATGCATTGTCTACTGTCTTGTTATCATCTATTTAGATGGAACAGAAGCATCACACATGCACAACAGTTGGGAAGAAAACTATACAGGGTTATGAATGGTGGCTAATGGTAGAAGCTAAAAGGTAAATATACCTCTTCTCTCTCTTGCCTTTTTAATCACGGTTGGGGTATAGCCTCAACCAACTCATGCTAAATCTTCCATATACATCGTTAATCTCTACCTCAAAATTGCCTCTCCATGTGTTTCTAGACCTCTCTCTTTCACTTTCCCTGCAAGTTCCCAGGAAAGTACTCTTCTTGTTGTATTCACCTTGGGTTTTCTCATGGTGCATTCTATCTAAGGCCAGTGTATTTTCTCCACCCCTTGGTTCCCTGGAATCTATCTCGTTCTCTTTAACAGCACCTCATTTGTGATCATATCATACCATCTTAATCCCTCTATTCTACACAGACACCAGTTAATGTTTAAAAAACCAGTATTCACTCAGCTGTTGCCAAGTTCAGCTTGAGGTTGGCTACCCCATCCAGTAACAAATTTTAGCTACAAAATTCAACTAATCATGAATGCTCTTGAGAGTCTATGCCTAACTGGGGTTTAAAAGGCAAGAGAGAGAGAATGTGCTTTCCAAATAGCTAAACTCATTGTCTAAGGTTTTTATTTCTGACCAATAATCAAGGCATCTTGTTTCCCCATAAGAAAGTTGAACTGGAAAGAACTGATAATGTAGGAAACATAATTGCTATTGGTTAATATAAGTGATTTCATTACACTTAAACAATTAAAAACGTAAGGAGATCAAAAGGATTGAGTTTGAGCACCAAATTCAGAATATATTGAAGTGACATTTTCAGAATATTGCTATACAATAGCAAATGCTGGAAAATGGCAACACCATTACATATAAATTAGATACTGTTTTTTTTAAATGTCTGAGGAGAATCTTGTGAAAATATTCCAACTGAGAAGCTCTGAAAAAAACCTAATTGTGCTTCACTGGAAAACAGGGTCAGAGGAAGAAAAAGGAGCTGGCTTGGAACATGTGTGTGTTGTTGAGGAAACCTGGAAAAGTATGTTGGAAATGGACTGACATGGAATACCATGGATAGGAAGGCAGTAGACTGGCAGCAATGGGATCACTTATAAACTATGTACGAAGAGGACATGAAAATTTAAAAATAATGTTTTCATATCATGAGGTATATTGGAACAGGATCAGAGGAAAAAGGAGAGGGCTTAGACATGTGTGCAGATTGTCACAAGAAACCTGGAGAAGTATGGTGGAAAAGAAAGTGAAAGAATACAGACTAACATGGAATACCATGGGTATAAAGGCTTGCAAGCAATGGGGATCGCTTATAAACTATGGCATGAAGAGAATATGGATATTTTAAAGAAGATATGTCTTCATATCATTGGGTATATTGGAAAGTAATTTGTTAGGTCTATAGTTTTCTTTAACTAATGGCACTTGATGGGCAATGTGGTCAACATAACGTCTGCCACCTTTACTTCCCAACTTTTCTCTGATACTGAACTGAGACTGGGTTGACCTTAGAGCCATAATGGTTGACAAAATTCCCACTCCCACTTTGATCCCGGTTCTACAGGCCTACGGCAAATGACTAATCACTATAATATTGCCACTCAAAGTAGACCTAAGGTGTTCATTTTCTCCAATGTATTCTGAAAACTGTCCATGCTGATGATTCCTTTAGCTCATTGATTATATACACACATTCTAAATCCAGCCTCTTAGATGTCCTGTATTACTTGTGATATGTATAATAAATTGATGAAAGTTCTCTTCTTCTTCTTCTTTGCTTACGTTCTTTACGATCAATTTTAATCACTCTTTGTGATATGTTTGATCTTTGCCAAGAACGTGTATACGTTGCACATTGGTTTGGTAGGCCCCTAAACGAATAGACTTCTACACGTTTAGGACATGTGCATCCGATTTCAGCCAAAAAGTTCTCTTCAATTGCAATGATACAATATTTTTTTTTTATTAATCCTTTGTGTCTTTTTCATTTCAGAGAAATCCTAACATCAAACTGTATGGTCTGCCATGGGGTTTTCCAGGTTGGATAGGTCAAGGAACAAGATCTCCATTTGCAAATCCTATGATCCTTGCTGATTACATTGTCAGATGGATTAGTGGTGCCAAGATTCATTATAATCTTACGATTGATTACATAGGGGTATGAGTTTGTATATACTTATTAGATATTAAAGGAGAGAAACATTATTAAACATGATTAAGTAGGAGTAGATGTGGCCTATCAAGTCTTGCAAACTCTGAGGACTTATGTGGATATACTGTCATGAACAGGTGGGTGCTCACTATAACGAGAGAACTCACAGGCTTAAATCAATAGCACTGACCGTCAGGAAGACGAAGTTGGATAAGGGGTAGTCCTTTATTGTACAGCAAAGCCATGTTGATGAAGGTGCAACAATTAATGTACATTCTATAAAACATTTGATAGTGTTTGGAACTACATATTGTATAAACAGGACTGAACCACTGAGGAGCAGAGGGAGAGCAAGTATACTCTTTAACTCTGTCGTGGGAGAATAAGTACATATGGGTCTGTCTGGAGTACTATCATGTCAATTCAGTAAATAATAACCATACCGAAGATCCTCCTCTATGTGCAGCTGATAATACCAAGGGAATCACAAAGCTAATATTGCTTGAGCAACATCACACTATTTTCCAGAGTATCACAGACTGCGCAAGGAACTCGTAATTTGGATTTTAAAAAAATGTAAAGAACTTGTCTTTATACCATGAGTTATATTGGGGAATAAGGTGTTAGGCTCGATCTTTCTTTGACAACGGCACACGCTCAGTGAGTGATGTCAACATCACATCCACCGCATTCATTTCCAGTGTTTCTCTGGTACCCAATTGCTTCTGGGCTGACCTGAGAACAGTACGATCAGGAAAAAATTCTACTCTGGAATTTGATCCTGTGGCCAAGTGTCTATAAAACAAGTACACTAACCATTACACTATTGCAGCTCTTCCAATTCCGGATAGTTAAACATAATAATATTGTTATAATGTGTCCACATATAGTAAAGAAAGAAAAGTTATCAGTTTCTGTGCATTATTTTAGCTCATTGTTCCAATTGTTATAGTATAATGCTACTGGAAGAATTATATATATACACAAATATTTTTAAAGGGTCATATTGAAACACATCCATACTAAATTCTCATTTATTTTCAGATTTGGAATGAAAAATCTTATGACATAACCTACATTAAGGTAAAAGTTGATAGGTTATCATGAAATGTTAAAATACAAGCCATTTTATAGTGATTTTAGATTTATTATAATCCATCATCATTCTCATTGTTCTGAACTGTTACGGTCATTTCGTGATATATACTTGTATCTGTTTTTATGATGGGTATCCTTAATTTGTATAGTTGGTTTCTTCAGCGTGCAGCAATGTTACATTTTGTAACGGTTTTATTTTACAAGTTTTGTCATTTAAAATTCTAACATTTTTTTACAAGTCAATAGTATATTAAAGTTATATTTTAAGCTATCCTGGCAAGACTTTGCTCCTGGTAGGGATACCCATGTCAGACAAGTTGAATGATAGAGGACAGACAAAATGTGACCTTTTGTCCTCCAGATTGGGGGCTTGGCAAGAGACTAACAAACCCAATCCTTTTTTTTTTTTTTTTGATCAGAAGCACTTGAGCTTTCAGCTCTTCGGCTCGGTGCCATGGACATCGTACCCCTTCGGTTTGGTGCCACGAACACCGTAAATCTGGGGAATCTGTGGCTTTTCTGCCATCCCGCGAATTGAACCCGCACACACAGAGGGATAGTCACCCGTAGTCAAAGCGGCTACGAACACGCTGGGCAGACGGGCAACCCAATCCTTTAAAAACATATCGTGTTACAGAAACTGAAGCAAGAGATAACAGGCTGTACATCATTGAAGACCATCATTAAAGGACGGAGGTGGATAGGTCATGTATGTCGTATGCCAGTAAGGACATTGGCTAGGACAGCTCTCTGATGGACAGGGGATAGGAAAAGAAGGCCTGGACGTCCAAATGAAATATGGAGAAGAACTGTGAAAAAAAGCTGACATTGTGGTCTGACATAGAAAACAATTTGTAGAAAGGTGGCAGAAAGGCAACAATAGAAATCTCTTGTGGAAGCCTTATGTGTCAAACAGGACACGAAGATGATATCAATATAAATTTTCAATGAGGAAATCAGTAACTAGCATTCTTTTACTGATCTATGTAAAAGACCCCATTTTCATACCATATATATATATGGGGTATATTGAGAAATGCAGTGTTAGACCCATACTTTTCTTTGACTAACAGCACACAATGAGTGATGTGGTCAACAGCATGCTGGCTGCCTTTACTTCCCAGTGTTTCTCTGGTACCAAATTGAGGCTGGGTTAACAAATCTATTTCCCCTGTATTATACTATTGACAGCATTGCACTCCAGCAGCCACATAAATGCTCATTCTCCTTCATGGCAGATGATGTAGGGTTTGCATGCTGATTTTTCCTATTGCACAATGGTTACACACACACACAAGAACTGTTAGGGTGGCAATGTTCTGCTCAGGACAAGCTATTGGATGATTATTAGAACCGCCCGAGTGGTTACCGGACCCAAATTTGGGGTGTAAAGAATAGAACCACTGTTACCTGCCACGCATGTCGTAAGAGGCGTCTAAGGAGTTTTGGCTGAAATCGGATGCACATGTCCTAAACATGTAGAAGTCTATGCGTTTAGGGGCTACCAAACCAATGTGCAACGTATACATGTTCTTGGCAAAGATCAAACGTATCACAAAGTGTGATTAAAATTGGTCGTAAAGAACGAATGCAAAGAAGATTATTAGAACTATGTTATAGAAGACAACTGATATAAAGACAAAACTTAAATTTTTAAGATCTTGTATTTTCCCTATAGCAATGTGTGGATGTGAGGTATAGATTGTTGGTAAAATAATTAGAATATCGATTAATGCCTTTGAATGCAAGTGCTACAAAATAGAATACTATGGATAGAAAAAAGGACACATATGTCAATTTTACAACTTCTTAAAATTGAAGAGAAGGTATTGATAAAGTAGAGAAAAATTAAATATTTTTGACATCTAAACATGGTTCTCTGGAGAAGATCAATCTGGACGACATGACACTGAGTAGATGAGGGAGAAGCAGACTAAGGAGAAGATAGGTACAAGATGTCTTAGAAAAGTTGACTATGATTGTGGCACACGTCTGACACATCATTCAGAACAGGGAGGCATTTAGAGCCTTTGTCATGGTAGTCAAGTTCCCACAATGATAAGCTATATGATGATAATTAGGACTATGAATATTTTACTTGCAGGTTATCAGAGCGGTAATTTAAGTAGCTGGGTGTACATGAATTTTTCACCTTCTTCTTCTTCTTCTTCTTCAATGATCCAGCAGCACTTGAGCTTTTGCCCTTCGCCCAATGCTATGTAGTGGTATCTGCATGTGTCTGTAAGTTGTTCTTTTGATCCGTATAGTGTGTCTCCATTTATCTGGCCTTGGAGGAAGGAAGGTCTTTCTGATGTCTTCTAGTGCTTGACACTTGAAGAGGTGGTGGTGAACTGTTTATGATGATGTGCACACAGTTGGCACTCTGGAGTGTGTTGTTGATGAATTCTGTTCAAGTGATTATTAAGTGTTATGTGTTGGTTTGGAGTCTAAAAATGGTGCTCTGATCTCTTCTTGTAAGGTGGTTGATGTTGTCATTAAGGTTAGGGCTGGCCATATGGCTGTACACCTCTTCCTGTGTTTCCCATGGCCCATCTGTTCAGCCAAATTTCCTTATTTGTTGTCATTAGGATTTGCTTTGCTGTATGGAGAGTTGTTGCTGTGATTGGTTGTTCCTGTGTTGACCCTTTCTTGGCTAGCCTATCTGCTTTGTCATTTCCAGGTGTGTTTGAATGTCCAGGGATCCACTGCATGGTTATTTTGATGTCATGTGATGTAATAAGTCTGTCAATATCTAGGGCTATATGTGATAGTTCAGATTTACAATGTCCACCATCCTCTAGGGCTTGAAGGGCAGACATTGAATCTGTGAAGATAATTATGTTTTGTGCCTTTGATGGAAGCATACAAAACAGTCTTCAGGTGGTACAACGCTGCTTCTATCGCATGAATTTCAGCCTCATAATTGGAGCATATCTCTCCGCATGCACCAAACAGCTCTTCTGGATGATCTATCTGGATTGTATATATGTCTGTAACCTGCTTTGATGGTGGCTTTAAATGCAGATCCATCAGTATAGACATGTATCCATTCTTGGGGATAGGCATCAATGGTTCTTTGAGATGCTATCATAAGGCTGACTGGGTTGGAGTGTTTAGTTGCTTCATCTATCAATTTTGTTCTAATTTCAGGGGTATTCAAGAGTGTATGTGGTGGTAAGTTTGCTATTACTCTGCAGCTGCTGTCTTGTTTCTGGAAGGTGGTATCTGTCTTTGATTTCACTGACGTGGTGGAGGATTGACTTTTGTTTAATTCTGTTTCTCTGTTTCCACTTCTCAACAAGTAGTTTATTGGGGTGATCTTGATTCATTCTTTTGCTCCTTTCATAAGCTTCAACAGCAGCTTTGTCCCTACGCAACCCAAGAGGTTCCACATTTGTGTGTATTTCACATGCGGTGTGGTGTTGACCTCATTGCTCCGCTGATTAGACGTAAGGCATTGTTCTGTACTCTGTCCAGGGAATCAAGGTTTGTCTTGGAGCAAGTTGTTAGAAGAGCACTAGTGTACTCTATTGCAGAGCGGATGTAACAAGATATAGCCTCTCAGAGTATCTTTGTCTGATCCCCATGTTGTGCCAGCAAGCTTCTTCAATAGCTGTAATCTTCTTAATGCTTTGTTCTTTACATTCACAACATGCTTCTTCAGGTTAAGCATGGCTCAAGTGTTACTCCAAGATATGTGGGTGTGTTCTCTTAGCAGTTGTGATTGTCTAGATTTAATGTGATATTCTGTTTGGCAACTTTGTGGCTAATAGTGAAGATGGTATACACTGTTTTGGCACAGTTTATCTTTAGTTTCCAGGTCTGGCAGTAGTCATGGAGTTTTCTTAGGTCTCCGTTAAGTTTACGTGCTCCACTTTCTACATCCTCATGACTTTGCCAAATAGCCAGGTCATCTGCATATAGCTTTTCAGCCGAATCTGACTTGCAAGATCATTGATGTATAGAGGAAGAGGGTGCAACTTAGGATGAGCCCTGTGGTAAACCCTCTCTAAAACCTCCTTAGATGAAATTGCATCAATGATTTTGTCTGGATCGTACGGTCAATTAAGAAGTACTTAATCCAGTTGTACAATTTCCCATGTATTCCAATGTCCATCATCTTCATAAGGAGGCCTTTTCTCCATACTCGATCGTAAGCCTGCTGCAGGTCAAAGAAGATGGCTACTGTGTGTTTGTTGTTCTGGAAGCTGTCGCGTATTCTTTGAGTAAGCCTAAAGAGTTGGTCCTCTGTGCAGTTGCCAGATCTAAATCCCGCCTGTTCGTGGCATAGAGTGTTGGTACTTTCAAGAAACCAGTAGAGATCACATCACAATTTTTTCAGCTAATTTCCCTAGACATGATGTTAGGAGATTGGTCAGTAGCTTCTGGGTTCACTCTGGGGTTTGGTGTTTTTCAGGATAGGGATAATATGGGCACTCCTCCAGGCTTTTGGGAGCATTCCATTTCTCCATGTCATATTAATTAGATGGAGAACTGCTACCTTCCCTATTGGACCCAAGTTTAGAAGCATCTCGTTGTGGATCTTATCTGGTCCAGGAGACTTTCTAAGTTTCAATTTCTTTAATGCCTGTTCTAATTCCTGTCTACTAATTTCTTTCTCAAAATGGAAGCATTTACTGTTTGAGCTTTTTCGTTGCTTCAAGTGGTTCAGACGCTTTTGTCTATCTCTGTGAGTTCCCTGCTCTGTTCACTGATGCAAAGTAACGTTAAGTGCTCTGCTTTTTTCTGGTCTTCAATGATTGTTTTCCTTCCATCTATCACTGGTTTGGGATTTGTCTTCCTACTATCCCCAGACAGATTGTTGACCAACGCCCAGGCTTTATTTCCATTACGTCTGAAGTCTAGTTTTGAGCATGTGTCTATCCATTTTTCATTTTAGCCTTCCTAACTGCAAGTTTTACTTTTGCACAAGCTTTATTGTACTGCACTTTTATGTCCAGTGATGGTGTGGACTCTAGTGTTTTCCTTAATGTGCTTCTTTCATAGATGGTGTCTGTATGTCTTGGTTCCAAAATGGTTTGTGTGATTTCGCCGCTCCCCTTGGGATACATAATGATGAGGCTTTCAGAATTGCTTTTGTTACTTCTTCGTTGAAGGTCTCAACACTGCTGGCATCAACTTGTGCAAGCAGAGAGTCAGCTGTTTCTTGAAAAAGTCTCCAGTTAGCTTTTTTTGAAGTTCCACCGTGTTTTTTGCTTTCGACAGGCTCTGCTTACAGTTGTTATAGTAGTAAGGAGTGGTTTGTGATCACTTCCGATATCATCGTATTTGAGAATGGCAGATTCTGCAAGTCGGATGAGCAGATGGTCAGGTCAAGTAAGTGAGAGGTGAGCTCTGTGCAGCAGAGTTGGTAGAGATTCTGCATTCTGTAATACTGATAGATTTGTTGTATCACATAGCTCTTCTATTAATTTTCCTGTCCTGTTGTTGTCTGGGTAGCCCTAACGTGGAGAGTGTCCATTTAAGTCACCGCAAAATAGTTTTGCGATACTGTGTGTTGTGCAGTTCTGCAGTTTGAGTGTTTTCTGCGGGGGGTTATAGATGTTGTATATGGTATATTTTTCTCCAGAGTGCCAGATAGTAATTTGTTGCACATCTGTGGGATGGGCTGTTGTAAGCTGTGATGCATCTCCCTGAATGTCGCTAGCATGTATGTGACTATGCCTCGGCAGTCAGTACACCTACAGGGATAACTAGTGTATCCAGTCAAGTGCAGGTCACTGTCTTTGTGTAGGGTTTCTTGTAAAAGGGCCACATGTACCTTGTGGTCATGTAATAATTTTGAGAGTTCAATCTTTTTGTTTCTTAGGCCACAGATGTTTAATTGTAGGATATTAAGTGAGTGTTTGTTCTTTTGGTCATCTGACATCTGTAGGTCCTTCTTCCTCCAAGGGTTTTGTGTATTTCTATGTTTGCATTTGTTTGTTTTGTTTTTCCAGTAGTCAATTTTTCGCACAGAACAGCCCGGCTACTCCTCTGTCTGGCGCGGACTTGATATTCGAGCCGACGTCCATCTCTTGAATTTCTATTATTGTTGTACATAGCATTGAAAAGCTGGGGAGTCTGTGGATTTCCTACCCACCCCGGACAGGAGCCAGAATAATACTGCCATAGCACTAGAGGATGAGGGGCTTTCTGTGTCGCTTAATGATACTGCAGCCAAGGTAGGGTTCGCTGTTCTCATTCCCGCCACCAGATTGCCTGCTGGTCACGCCGAGCTCAGCTATACTCTAGGCTTGTGTCCAAATGTCAGGCAAGAGGATCACGTCCTGAGTCACTGCGCCTGACGATGGTTGTCAGCCGCAGAAAGCAGCACATTGGTTCTCTATCCTCAGATCTAGTTAGTACCCTTCTGACTTCTTTCCAACCACAGAGGGCATGCACATTGTCAAATATTATACAAATGTTTACCACGTCTACTCAGTTATGCTGTAGTGCTGTGCCAGATCGAATGGTCATTGAGAGAGGCCATTAGAGCTCTACTGTGGTTAAGAGTATTGAGGGAAAAGGGACTTGGGTAGGGGAAAGAAAGGAGGGAAGTGGGAGGGTTAAGCAGGATTACTCCCGCCCACTCATGTTGTTTAGCCAGTCAGCCGAGACTGTTGCTCGGGTGGCACGTGAGCCAAACATGAGCTAGGTGAGAAGTGGGGACCAAATAGGATCATGACTTATCCATGGACGTACCCAGGATACGGCTGTCATTTTCCGTGAGGTACTACCCCTACCTTCTCACCCAACACCCCAAATTTTTCACCTCAATGCTAGCCTTTTGCAGAAGGAATGGAAAGGATGTGCTTGTTGTCCAGACATTAAAGTGACTATCTGTATTACTTGTAGTGCAGTATTATATGGTGTTCCTGTATTTCAAATTTGCTATTAGCTTTTATGTTATATTTGCTCTTTTTTAGTAAAGTTGAATGAGAAATGTAAACTTATCACTTCATATGCTAAGTGTAGATCTGAGTAGTGAAAATTAGTAGTCTTGTTGATGACCTGTAGAATACACAAGCCAACAACACCTCCCAGAGGTGTAGATTGAGAAACTTTGACCATGAGGTCAAAGGCTAACAGGGCTCTGGCTTGTATAAGAGGATGAACTTCTAGGTCTGTTATTTTGTTTTCTCCACTGAAGGCAAACCAAATAAAAAGCATGCAGAAGCTGGATAAGGTGACATGAGTTTGTGCGCGAACTTGCACAACAAACTCATGCTCTAAAGTGCAAATCACATACATACCTATCAAAGAGTAGTTTAACAAGGGGTTGATGTAAAGCAAACAACGAAGAAAGAAGTATATGAAGAAAATACTGTATAAAATTTATTTGGAATGAAGCAATTGTATTACTTTGAACTTGCTTCTCAAGGCTGGTGGTCCGGGTTCAACTCCCGCAGTGGGCATGGAATTTTTCCCGACCGCGACGGCTCTCAGGTCGACCCAGCCTCAATTGGGTACCAGACATGCTCTGGGAAGCAAGGCGGCCGAGTGATGCTGATCACATCACCATCGTGGTGCCGACGGTCAATAAAAAATACAGGCCTAACACTGTATTGCCCTATATATCACAAGGTATGAAAGGGTTCCTAAGAAGAAGAAGAATTGTATTACTTAGAACTGAGATGTCTAGACTATTTAATGCTTACATTACATAATGGTTTTTGTCTCCACAGACTTTACGAAGTGTTCTAGACCAAAGAGGGTTTCAAAATGTTATGATCATAGCAGCAGATAAAAATGGAAATTGCTGCTGATATCAAGAAAGATCCAGAACTTGCAGATATTATTTATGCTATTGGGTATTTATATTACAATTTGAACTGGTTACTGTCACATTAAATTACTAATTCATGTGTTAGTGTGAAGAAAAAGTATTTGCAGATTTTCGGGAATATTTTTTATATTTATCATAAACAGTACAAAGGGGACAATGCAAGAGGAGGTTTGAAACATTTAGTGACGACTGGTAAAATACAGGGAAAGAGAGATCGGCAAAGGCAGAGATAGAATATGTTGGATGATCTGACATTCTGGTTCTACAAAAGATCGGCATCTAAAACTTATTAACTGCACCAAGGCAGAGAGATTGTTGAGAAATGTGATCGCTTATGCTGGCAGACCTGGAAATTGATTGATTGATACAGCAGAAAATTTTAATGCATCAAGATATTTACATTTTGTATTGAAATTTTGTTTCATTTCACTCTAGTTTTCATGTATTTCTATAATTATATTTTATAATATTATTTATTTATTTGTATTTTATTTAGAGTTAAATGAAACTTACCAAGTGCAAGAAACTTAGTCTTTATATTTTCATCTCTAATTCATTTATCTGTTTTCAATAAATTTGTTCTTTTTTAAATTTAAAGATGCCACTCCGGGACTTTGTCTCATCTGATGCCGTAAGCACAGGGAAAACTGTGGGCCCCCAAGATTACAGTACATTCAATGACGAAATTGGAGCTGGTTGTTGGGAAGTAAGTTTTGGCATTTTAAATACCTTAGAGAATTTACTGAAACTTGGACAAGAGGACACACAGAACGAAAATTTTTTAGAGTTAATTTAATATACATTCATTGTCAGATCACTTCTGAAGAAAATCACGATTTATATAATAATAAAGCAGGTTTTTTTGCCGTGTTGTTGATTTGGCTTGATGGTTGAAATATAAAAAGGCCCTTTTTTGGGAAACTGCAGGCAAACGGAAAGAGAGGGAAGCAAGAAATACATGAAGATGAAACTTGGGGGGAGAAATTAAAGCTATATGGAAGAACTAGAAGGAGCTGTAAGAGGAAAGCAAAGAGAAGACATGACATGAGTTGTTTCAGGCCTAAACCGGGTTAGAAAAGTACCAAAGAGAGTTGAAAGATGTGCGAAAGTGATGATTCGTTGGGATAGCCCAGAACCAGAGTATATATTCTTTACTCAGCATATCTGGGTAGATCATCAAGAATGACAGGAACACACAGTATGGCAACTTATTTCAGATCTTACTGAGAATAAACTGAAGGGTCATATAGGTTTATGCAGAGCTAGTATACAATACAGAGAATACTGTGTAATAATCATGACTTTCATATCATCATGCTGCAGAACATCGGAAAATCGCAAAAACATCACTTTTCTGGCACTGGTTAAATATTATTTCAACTAAATCGCCTAGTGGTTACAGAGGCTAAATTTGGGGTGTAAAGAATAGAACCACTGTTACCTGCCATGCATGTCATAAGAAGCACTAAGGAGGTTTGACTGAAATGGATGCACATGTCTTAAATGTGTAGAAGTCTAAATGCTTTAGGGCCTACCAAACCAATGTGCAAACGAGCAAAAATCAAACATATCACAAAGAGTGATTAAAATTGTGAAAGAAGAATCAAAGAAGAAGAAGAAGATTTCAACTAAATAAATTATTTTCTCACGCTACAAAATATGTTGAACTTGGTAATTTAATTTTATTCCAATAGATCCTGAATCAAAACTATGTGAATGGTCTCATGACATCGAAAGCAAATATGTAAACAATTTACAAAATAGTTGCAATATGCACAACTTGAAAAATATTGCACATGATTTATCTGTTTCAACGAAATATTAAAAAACAAAATGGTGTATCTCCTATTATCAATATTTTAACCTTGTAATATTAAAGAACTATATTAGAGGATCATCTGGCCTAATAGATTAAACGTAGTCTCCAATTTGGGAGAACTGGGCTCGATCCCCAGTAAGGTCAAAGAGTTTTTTTTGTCTGAACCATTAAATTCTCATGCTCTGTCCCCCCTGTCTTACGCAGACTAAAAAAGGGGGATCACAGGCAGTACAGATAGTTTTTAAAAGAACATTTTGTGATGTAATGTTTTGTTAATTCATTTAAATTCCCGTTGTAGTTAAAAAACACCTTTTTCCCAAAAAGTAATGCAAAATTGACTCTTCAGCGAGATGAGAATACAAACTATTCAAACTGTCATTTTACTTTAGTTTATAAAGCAGAATCTAATAGACATTGTCAAGTGAAACCTTTATATATACAGTACTAATTTAACCAAATGTATGCTTATATTTTTTTATTTATATATTCATATTGAGTCAGTCTCTGACTTTCCCTTTTGAAAAAATTATTTTTTAAAAATTTTTATACAGATTTGTAAAAATAAATTTTTTTTTTTGTAAGATTCAAAACTAAGATCCCCCAGCGACAGGCATAAACATTATCAACGAAAAAAAAAACATGGAAATGGTTGGGGAAAATTTTAAAGATGAAGAATAAGACACCCAGGGGACTGAAATGGAATCAAAAGGGGGATGGGGGGAACCCTAGAGACATGGAGACAAAAAAAAAGAAGATTGAACGGGAAAACTCGGCTGGCTGAGACAGATTTCTGGGAAAAAATTTTTATGTTTTTCCCAAGAGGAGTTAAAAAAAAGAAGAAATAAAAAGCCATTGAAATGTTATCATTCTCTTAAAAAAAGATTATATAAAAGCAGATTAGAAAGTTTTTATTTTTAAAAAGAAAAAAGATATATCATGGCAGCATTAAAAATTTTATATTTTTTTAAAAAAAGGAAAAGGTATACAAAGCAGAAAAATGTTATCATTCTCTTAACTCTTTCCCCCTTTAACCCGCCCTGCGCCACGGCATAGTCCGTTGCATTTTGCCGAACTGCGCCTAAGTTGTTTCCCCCTATAAAAAGTTTTTTGTTTTTTCACGGGTTTTTTTTATACTATTTTTCAACCTTGTTATTCTATTGGGTGTCCAGTTTTTTTTAATTTAGTATAATAATAAAATATGTTTATTTATTGGGGTAGTTGGGATGAATTAAAAATTTTTTTTTTTTTCTTCCTTGAATTAACTGCTTAAAAAAATTGAGAAAATAAATGGGCGTAAAAAGTTAAGGGGAAGAAGAAAGGGAAAAAGGCATTAGAAATGTATCATTCTTTAAAAAAAAAGAAGATATATCAGGCAATTAGAAAAGTTTCATTTTTAAAAGAAGAAGAAGGTATATCAAAGCAGCATTAAAATGTTTTCATTCTCTTAAGAGAAGAAGAAGATATATCAGAGCAGCATTAGAAATGTTATCATTCTCTTAAAAAAAGAAGATATTTTTTTTAGAATGATTTATTATTAAAACATCTTTTTCAATACTCATTTTTTCAAGTTTACTTTCTACTTCTTTTTAAAGGGTTTAAAGAAAATTTTTCTTGAGTTTTCAATTTAAAGAATACTAGGTGTGGTATTCTCTCCATTCACTTTTAGGTTTGAGAGGTCTGAAACAGGTGTCCTGCATCCAAAAATTTTCCACTTTATTTTCATACAAATCCTGGAATTTGATTAAGTTTTCTATAAGGGGCTTCCCTTTTTAAGGATGGTTTATAATGTTTAACCATAGTGGCAATTTGTTGTACAAAGTCCTATATGGGTTCAGGTAAAAAATTGTATAACAAAAGAGTAGGGCAGAGTTGGAGAAAAATTTTTTTTTGGGAAAAATCTAAAACATTTAATAATTTATTTATTATCAAAGAAT
>JADZMA010001085.1:0-25516 GCA_020796225.1 Arion vulgaris
TATTCTTCTTTTTTTTAAAATTAATCAGGGCAGACCAACTGGGACCTAAAGAGTCCCAGGTTTATCCCCAGAGAAGCGATCCAGGGTTTTTGTGAAAAGAGACCAATTTTATTTCCGCGTTTTTTCAACCTTTTTAACATTTTTGGAATTTTGATTTTTGCCAAGAATGAATGGCACATTGGTTGAAGGCCTCCTTGTCTACCTCATTTTCGTCTGATTAAACATACATTTAATATTCTTTTTGTGATATGTTTGATCTTTGCCAAGAACGGGGGCTAAAAACGCTTTCATTGTTTGGAAGGACCAGCTGGTTTATTGTTCTTCCTTGGTATTTCTTCTTTACAACCAACTTTTAATCACTCTTGTGATATGTTTGATCTTTGACAAGAACGTGTATACGTTGCACTTTGGGTTTTGGGAAGGGCCCCTCCTTCTTCTTCTTCTTTGCGTTCGTTCTTTATGACCAATTTTAATCACTCTTTGTGATATATTTGATTTTTGCCAAGAACGTGTATACGTTGCACATTGGTTTGGAAGACCCTTAAACGCATAGACTTCTACACGTTTGGGAAAATGCATCCGATTTCATCCAAACATCATTAGTCGCCTCATACGACATGCGTGGCAGGTAACAGTGGTTCTATTCTTTACACCCCAAATGTGGGTCCTCGGTAAACACCTGTCGGAATTGGCATTTGAAAACTCCCACCTTCTGGTCGAGATCTGGGAACCGTCTTGGGGAATACACTTTGCCTTGTGTAAGCCCTGTGGTAGTGGTTCCTCCTGTGGCGAATTTTGGGCGGTTAAACCTTGCCTTGAGTGAAGTCAAAATGTCGTGGGTCTGGAACTGAACCGCACCGTTCTGTTCACGAGTGCAGTTTTTCCACAGCCCCCGGGGATTGTTGCCGGAGCTACGGAGTTCCTCATTGTGCAATACTCTCGTCAGGTGGCGTGTCATTTCTGTGGAGACGTCCCTGAGTAAATATAGGGTAAAACCGCCGCAATGAAGTCAATTTTCACCTTAAACCGTTTTTGTTCTTGATACCGTCCTTCCATCTTTGCGGTATTCTCTTGTTCATAAGTTATATTTTTTCAATGTGACGTTCTGTGACTGACTATGACGTCAGACTATGGCGTTCTGTGACAGACTATGACGTCAGACTATGGCGTTCTGTGACAGACTATGACATTCTGTGGCAGACTATGGCGTTCTGTGACAGACTATGATGTTCTGTGGCAGACTATGGCGTTCTGTGACAGACTATGGTGTTCTGTGACAGACTATGTTTCTGTGCAGACAATGGCGTTCTGTGGACAGACTATGGCGTTCTGGACAGACTATGGTTCTGTGACAGACTAATGTGTTCCTGTGGCAGACTATGGCGTTCTGTGACAGACTATGGGTTCTGTCAGCTTGTATTCTGTCAGGCAAAAACATTATGTGTTTTTGTAAGACTGATGATGTTCTGTGACATACTCATGTAACACAACAACAACGGTGACAATGTCAGGCTAGAAATATGGCGTTCTGTGCCCCAGACAGGGGTTTTTGGGACAGACATGATGTTCTGTGGCAGACTATGGGTCGGACAGACTATGGTTTTCTTTGGCCGGGTTTTTAAAAAAAGGGATGAACATTTATATTTTTTCTGCCCCTGAATGACGATTCACAAACATGCAATAAAAAAGGTGACAAATTAAAAAAAAGGACAAGCCCCCCCGCACCACGCATAAACGGTTAAGTGTGCCCGAAATGGATATAGAAGTGAATTACATGTACCTGTTACCTGATTCATAGATCAATGGCTTTGAGGGAGGAAATGTCTATGTCACTGTTGGTTTTATCAAACTATGTGTATTAGAAGACAGACAGTAAAGAAAGACAGACGAAGAGACAGACACACAGATAAAGAGGCAGAGAGATAGTTTGACGGACGGACAGACAGGTATACGGTAGGTATGTAGGTAGATAGATAAATCGATAGATAGATCGATCGATAGACAGACAGACCGACCGACAGGCAGGCAGGCAGGTAGGTAGGTAGGTAGGTAGGTCGGTAGGTAGGTAGGTAGGAAGGTAGAAAAGTATATGAATAGGGGCAGATAAATAAATATCTCTGCAAACCTCACACACACAACAGACAATATCAATCAATCTAATCTATCCTATCTATCCATCCATATATCTATTCATCCATCTATCCAACTATCCACCCATCCATCCATCTATCATCTATCCATCCGTCCGTCCATCCATCCATCTATGACGTCAAGTTCATTTCGTACACACGCTGCTCTAGAAAGTAGTCCACAAAATAAGGGTTGAAGGTCAAACGGTGGTTCTATATTTGAGGTCACTTCCACGTTCGAAAATAAATATATTGTTTTTGTTTCATCAGTTACAGATAGTATCACCCAGAGGTTAAAGGTCAAACATGCCAGTGAGCATACAGTACACGACGTGGGAAATACGCTTGTATACATTACTCAGCGACGATTACTTTCCCAAGGTATTAATTTTCGCACACATACACAAACAAAGACACATACCATACACTATCCCCACACATGTACATATATATCCAACACACACTTGCACTACACATGTATATACGCGCGAAACACACGTCATACACATAGACGTGTTACAGAAATCTAACACTCACTGTAGCGTAGAAGTCGCTCTTATATAATATAATAAATGTTTGCCTTGTTCCAAAGGTAACCGTTTGCTCCTCGTAGAGCCATTGGGTTATTTTTTCCAGAGATCAATGATCTCAGTGTAGGTGAGATCGCGTTCCTAGTCCTATCGGAGACAGACGATAAAACGTAGGTCCCATGTTCAATTTGAGCACGTAAAAGAACCCTTGGTAGTTTAAAATCGAGAAGATTAGGATGGAAAGCCGCTGCCATGATAAAATATCTTCATCATCTTCAACATTAGATTGGGGCCCTCGCCGATGCTCGGAGTTCTGCACTACAGCTGAGATTTTCCTTGTAAGAAAGGTATCGGAGCACACATGACTACACACCGAAGTGCAATGAGGATAGTCCTACCAATTAATCAATCAATGAGCACTCACACACAAGAAACAATACACACGACAGACAAAAGATACAGACCGAATGGTATAAGGCCGAAGGATGATTTCAATGCGTCTGGTTTTACCCCCATATAGCTCGGACACGCCTGCAAGAGTATTGTATAACAGAACTCCGTAACTCTAGAGATCCCTAAAATATACATAAACATACAGAAACAACTGACAGATATACAGAAGACAAAATAGCTAACATACACAACAGACAAAACATGAAAACATACAAAACATAAACAGACAAAACATACACTAGACAAAACATACAACAGACAAAACATACAATAGACAAAACATACAGCAGACAAAAATTACACTAGACAAAACATACAATAGACAAAATGCATCATCACAAACAACAACTAAAATACACACAAAAAACAGAGAAAACACACACACAGAACATAAAATATACACAAAACATCAAACAAAAACACACACAACAATAAACAACACAAACATTCATCAAACAATACACACACAAAACAGACAACACATACACAACACTGACAAACATACATTTAGAATAAAACATTTTCACACACAAATCTCGCTTCTCTCACACACAAATCTGCCTCTCTCACATACAGGTCTCTCTCACACAATACCGTGGCCAACGTAACTACTGGCCTAAGCGCTATATTATTCAAGATGGAGGTGGGGCGATTATTCAAACTGTTTAGTAAATATATGGACATTTTAGTAAACATACGAACTCAAACAACATTTTTAGTAAAACATAACAACAAAATAATGATGCAAAATAAGTGCTGGTACCAAAATGTAGATCAAATTACGATTGTAATTATATATGTATAATAAAAGTTAATTTAACAAGTACCTTCTTCATGAAACCTAACTGTTGTCAGTGTTGTAAACATAACAATAAAATAACGATGTCTAGCTAGTAAGTAATGTGTACCAAAATGTAGATCAAATTACGATTATAATTATATGTGTATAATTTAACAATTACCTTCTTTAAAAAAACATAACAAAAAATAACGTTTAGAAATGTTGTGTCCCGAAATGTGACAAGGAACATATTCTATTGTATAATTATTGAAAGCACCAGCTATAGGACTCAGTATTAAAATAGATCAAGACATGTCTTTACTGTTCACCTAAAGAAAGTTTCCATAGATAAGATTTCCTTTAACTGGCTGTAAAATAGTGAAAATTGAAAATGGTTTCATGTTAAAAACCCTTTTGTCCATGCAAATCATGAAAAGATTTAGAAGAGCACAAACTATTGACTATTACATGACAATGGCACATGATAATCTGTTTGAAGCAATTAGTTTATCATCCACAACAACAAGCACTAGTTTTGTGCCAGAGAAAACACCCCAATTCCCAGCTGAGCAGTTGATCTGGTCAGAACTAAAGATAACAGAAAATGGTATAACACTCAGTGTTTTGCATTTATGACATATTAAATTGAACCTGATCTGTCCTCATATCATCTGGATATGGAGATAAGTTCTTAACCACGACAAACCATAAGGAGACTGTCATAAAATTGTAACACCATTACATGAAATTTCATAGACAGTACTGTATGTACTCGGAGCTCAAAAAGAAATATTTTATTGTCTGGTTCCAACATTTTCCTCAACAATGATATAAAAATCATGAATGTTCAATGCAATGTTCAGCAAGCGTTTTTCACAAAAAAGGAAAGAAGCAAAAATTTAGTAGTAGATAAATACATTTTGTAATACTGTTTAGGGTTTTTGTGCTTATCAAGTTGAGTGTGTGAAATTGATTGGCACATCATTTTGTTTTCCTTGTTATCCTGTATCACTAGTGACTTTCGGACATAATGTATCAAAAGTTGTCACATAGACTTAATCTCCTTCGACATAATGTAACAAAAGTTGGCATGTAGACTATTGATCTCTTCGACATAATGAAAAGTTGGTATGTAGACATTGACTCCTTCGACATAATGTAATAAAAGTTGGTAGAGACTATTGATCTCCTTCGACATAATGTAATAAAAAAAGGTGTTTCATTTAACTAACATATTTAATTTGATAGGGGGGGACTGAAGTACCCATCACAAGATCTCACTGTTTCTCTGCTTATATCATATAAATTGTTCAAAAGCCGATATCATCTGACTATGAAAATAAGTTTTTGGTCAGACAAACCAGAAGGAGATTGTCATACAAATTGTAACTGCCAGCACATAAAATTTCATTAGACAGTACTGCATGATGTCTGGGAGCTCAAAAAGAAAACTTTATTGTCCGCGGTTCCAACATTTGCAACATTTTCTCAACAATTAAGGAAAATAAGGAATGATCAATGCAATGTTCAGCAAACTGCTTCTTTTACAAAAAGGAAAGTAGCAAAATTCAGTAGTAGATAAATATATTTTGTAATACTGTTTAGTTTCTGTGCTAATCAAGCTGGTGATGTAAATTTGTGACTGACTAATTCGTGGATTACTGATAAGTGATGTTAGTTTATGTGCTAATCAAGATGTGTTGTGCAAACATGTAGCTTACTTATTCATGGATAACTGAAGAGAGACTACCATAAGCTGATGTAAGTACAATAGTTATCATATTTAAATTAATCTAAGTATTCTGTATAAAATTAAACTAAAATAGTATGTAGAGCAATAACTATAGCTACTTATAGAAAACATCTTCTGTAATACAAAATGCATCCAACAACAAGTTTCTAATCTGCAAGATGTATTGTCTAGACAGCGTCTCCCAATAGTACAGTCAATAGTTAGTCTGTGAGAATACACCGCCTCAGCCTGTGACGTCACATGGCAATATTGCTCACCGCGCTGCGGCCAGTTAGTAACGTTGGCCACGACAATACACACACAAACAAACAATTTTACAGACACGCGCACAACAGAACGATACACAAACAACATAGACAAGAAAATGATCATTTAAACAGTTGTCAACACAAATCCATGTCGTGACTCACCGACCTACCACAACAAATAGCTCCGCCCACAATCGTCTGTTGAATAAAACCCTGTCACCAGCGAATTGCTGACAAAACGGCTTACGAAACAAGAACACGCGTGTGTTTACCAGACTACTACTTGACAGTTCATTGAACGTAACTCTCACCAGATTCTAGACTTTACCAGACTACTACTTGACAGTTCATTGAACGTAACTCTCACCAGATTCTAGACTAAGAGAGAGATAGGTGAGTTTTTGATTTCTATTATATACATTTGGTGTTAAATTTACTTAATAAAATTTCATTAATCCGAAAGTCAAATTTAGTTAACAAGTATGCTGTTTTAGTGAATATTATTTAATATATATATAAATATATAGGACTTGATTTATTTATCTACCCGTGGAGCATATGGCATCAACAGTTGTTCTTCACTTTTCCCAGTCTTTGGCTGTTTTTATGACCTCCCAAGATTGATTTTTTTTTTCGATCCAGAAGCACTTGAGCTTTCAGCTCTTCGGCCTGGTGCCATGGACATCGTAACCTTCGGTTCGGTGCCACGAACACCGTAAATCTGGAAAACCTGTGGCTTTCACTGAGCCCGCGGAATTGAACCGCACTTACATGGGGCTTGTCACCCGTCGTCCAACACGCTGGGAAGTCGGGCGTCCTCCCAAGATAGCCACCAACCCTCCTCAGTTTATCAAGAATATATATATATATAAAATATTATATTAGGGGCGGATTAGCGTAATGCACGGCGTACTCTATCGACTCACACAAGAGGCTTGTAGGTTCATCTCATACTTTATGTTCCATGCATAAGGAAAGGAATTGGCCCCCCTACCTACTGTACACTAGGGTCTAGAAATGTGGAATGACATGCACTTCATACCATTTGGGAATGAAAAGTTAAGGCAATTTTAATGTACATTAAAATAATACGTATATAAATACAAATATATACTAAATAATACGTTATAAAATAAAAATATATATAAAATAATACGTATATAAAATACAAATATATACTAAATTACGTATATAAAATACAAATATATACAAAAATAATACGTATATAAAATACAAATATACTAAAGTAATAGTATATAAATACAAATATATACTAAAAATAATACGTATATAAAATACAAATATATACTAAAATAAACTATATAAATACAAATATATATAAAATAATACGTATATAAAATACAAATATATATTAAAAGTAATACGTATAAAAAATATACTAAAAATATGATATAAAATACAAAATGCTAAAGATACGATAAAATACAATATATACTAAAAATAGTATATAAATAAATATACTAAAGTAATACGTATATAAAATAAAATATACTAAAGTAATAGTATGTTATACTCACATAAATGGGGAGAGATAAAAAGTGAATGTATGATATTGTATTCTAGATTGCTATATCCATCTTCCATCCGTTATGTAGGGATGAGATAAAACGTAAACATAGGGGTGTAAATCATGGACATTTAACAAGGCAGTGGAAAAACATATATTTACTTTTTAATATAAGTGTTATATAATAGTCATCCGTATATCACGGACAGAGAACAAATAGATCTATCCAGAAAGAATCGCCCGAGTGGTTACCGGGACCCAGATTTGGGGTGCAAAGAATAGAACCAGAGGACGTGTACATGATTCACGTAATAACGGTGAATCTACAACACTAACCAGACTGCAAGAACTCAAAGTTGGGTGGTGTAGCTCAACAAGAAAGCTATGCTGGCAGACAAAGAAGAATTGTAAACCAACAAAGAACCGGTGTCGTTAGTCGCCACACGCTGATGGACATACTGAGGGAGAGATGGGAGCACTTATGGACTAATTTGTTTGACGTGCAGTGATGGTGATCCGACGACTAAACTAAAACTAAAAACCCAAATGTTGCCACTGGGAACATACATGCTTTAGTATTCTGATCATTGTTTTCCTAGCAGTTCCATTCCATAGTGTTTTTGTAAAGCCACGTTTGTTCTTTGTTAAATTTCCTTCACTCCTTTTCCATCTTGTTAGCAGTGAAACTGAGATATTCAAAAATGTTGACATTATATCACATTATTCTCTTCATAACACACAAACAAGTCGCGTCTGCTTCACTGCCAAACTATTTCTAGGTCACACATGTGGCCTGGTCGACTTGAATTCTATACCAACAACAACTTAACATATAGGGAAAACACCTGATATTGATCAGGGACATAAACTCTTATATTTATGTGATATTTTATGGCTTTCTATTACGACGAAGAATTGTTGCTAAAGTATTTTTGACCCTTCTAAGACGTATTTAATGGGATGACCTGTTAGGGTCATCCAACTAGTACTGACCAAGACTTCTACTATATCTTCAGTTGGTGGTCCTAAGAGCAGGCTGAAACATGACAATACATAAGTTAGCAGACCGCCAATAGCGAAGTTGATAACCCTCTGGACTAGTAAGGATCTGCCGTGGAAATTCAGGAGTTCAAGATCAACTTTGCCAAAAATGTATCGTGTGCACAAGGTATAGGGTTTGGGACTACAGGAGAACCTGATTATTTACTCATGGATGTAAATTACGAGTACCTCTGAAATCGGAGTTAGATTCGCCTGAACAGCGAGGGGCACTGGTGATAAGGAAAACAAATCTTCATGCAAAAATCAGTCAAAGGCGCTATGACTAAACCTGAATAAAAGTTCATCAAACTAGTATTAACCAATATTACTACAGCTCCAGCTGGTGGCCCTGGTGACAGGTTGGAGCCTAACTCGGCAGATGCGTTAACAGAAGTTAGGGTCACCGAATTAGTACTGGCTAAGACTATATTACATCTCCAGGTGGTGGCTACTGGTGACAGGCGGGAGCCTCAGCTCATTTATAGAAGAGAACATTTATTTTAGATGCAGTCAGTTCTTTTATTTTGTTTTAAAGCTTAGAATATATGAAGCAGTCCTCATTCCTCCTCCTAAACTAAACATTCAGTGAACCAAGCGACACACTATTTGGCGATGGTCGTTGGCGCCCTGAGACCGGCTGCACATGAAGTGCTTATGGTTTTTTTTTTTTTTTTCTTTCGTCCGCTTTCAACTCAGACGAAGTTTCATCTCTGAAACTGATTTTGCGTGAAAACCTTTTTTTCCCAAATTCTTACAATGGCAGCAGCGTGCACATTGTAAATTACTTTACACTGGCAGCCGTGTGCTCAATGTACTCTAATTAGTATTCCCTCGCCATACAGGCAGATTTTCTCCGACTTCAGAGCTACTCACGTTATCGTCTTGAGTAAGACCAGGGGACTCGAACAAATGCCGGACAGTGGGTTTCGAAGACAGTAGGTCTGAACCCGAGCTAGGGAAAGGCGTCTCACAGTTTAGCAGGCAGAGCTACTATCAACTACTTCAGGCAGTCCCCGTCGTTATGGTAATCCATGGCCTTGATAAACATACGGACGGCTGGCTCAGGTAAAAATTAAAAGAAAATAAGACCACACTGCGTCGTGGATCTATGCATTCCAGCTAATGTTGTATATAGACTAATTCCTTTTTAAAACAACAGCACAAAAAATGCTAAATCAATGTTATATTATGTTATAAATTAAGTTTCAAGCTTAGGAATATCAGTATTATTAACATGTTAAATCAAGGTTATATTATGTTACAAATTAAGTTTCAAGCTTAGGAATATCAGTATTATTCACATTTTTCACCAATAAATAACAACGGACGAATAGAATTGAGTAAAATTGCAATAAAAAAGTACAATTCTCTATCAAACATATACAAAAATCAGCCCACATCTAACAGGAATTTCCAATTTGTCTGTAAGCTTATCGCCTTATGTTGCTTGGGGGCTGGGTAATCTTAAGACGTAACAATTGTGGTAAATTTATATTCCAACCCTTTATTTTTAATTTAACCTAGTGTCATAAACCATTTACGGCTTCACAATGTGGACATAGCATTATTTCGATTTTAGAGTTAGTAAACTTTGATAAAATCGTCAACAAATGCAACAGTTGATTTATGATTACATGCAATTTTGACTTGAAATATGGGCTTCATCGTCTGATATAAACACTTCAAAAACAATGTTTATTTGTTCATAAAAACTGATGACATTTTCCCTTTTTCTTGTTTTGTCCTTCTGCTTTTTTGCCGTTAGACCTAGCAGGATTAACTGATGATCGGTTTCCGAGATAGTGCACTAACGGTCGCTTGACATGCTGTGGTATTGTGGAGTTTTAAGATGTCTGTGACTCCATCAACCGATCTTTATCTTGGTCTGCCCCTTCCTCTTGATGATTCCATTGTCAGGTTGTACGTTCTTGCAACTTGTGTATTCGACACTTTCCTGGATGGTGTAAATATGGATGTAGTATGCCACACTTTCCTGGATGGTGTAAATATGGAGTAGTATGACACTTCCGGGATGGTAAATATGGATGAGTATGGGACACTTTCCTGGATGGTGTAATATGGATGAGTATGGGACACTTTCCTGGATGGTGAAATATATGGATGCAGTATGGAACTTTCCGGGATGGTAAATACGGATGTACTATGGATCGAAACACGTTTTATTTCTTGCCCCCGTATAGCATAAATTCTAATTGAGTGGTCATAGACAATTTTATTCTCATTTTATTATTATTTATTGTTTTCCTTCTTACTATACATCTATTTACATTTCCGTTTTATTATTTAGAAACATGTCACCAATGTTATTAAATAGATCCTTCATTTTGAAATACGTTGATCTATGGTAGATGTTCCATAAATAACATTAGCAGGTTTATGACAACACTAATATGTCTGTATAATAATAACAAAAATCGTGGCATACCCTTTTTCAGGACGTAACCATCAATCACAGTAAACGAGTCGTTGATTTTTTTTAGACACCACTTACATGTTCAGTAGTTTGTCATTGCTTTCTGAACGGTGTCTGTTTTTACCGTTCGTAAAAGTCCACGTCCAGTCCAGTGAAACTAAATCCTACAGAAAGATCCTACGAATACCATGGACAGAAAAAGAAAGAACACTGATGTCCGAAAAGAACCAAACGTTAAAGAGAATTGGCTGATAAACAACATACTATACAGAAAAATTATACTTTGGTCACATCAAGTGTCACGATGGCCTGGAAAGAACAATACTAGAGGCAGGGTCCCAGGACGCAGAGGCAGACCAAGAAAAAGATGGCTACAAGATATTAAAGAAACCATGAACATGACCATCAACGAAGTGAGTGAACTGGCAAGAGACAGAGTAAATTTTCCCTAGATGTGCTGCAAAGAGAGCAACGTCCATAAAGGATACGCCCCTTTGATGATGAAAAGTCCACGGAACAAATTTGATTCCAAATTGCCGGCGCGGAGTTTGAACTAGGTACGCTTGACTGGATCGAGTTCACTACCACTTAAGCTACAGACGCCCAAACTACACATGTATATGTGTGCACATGTATATGATGTAATGTCTCTATACACATGTATATGTGTGCACATGTATATGATGTAATGTCTCTATACACATATATATGTGTGCACGTGTATATGATGTAATATCTCTATACACATGTTAGTACATGTATATGACGTATGCCTCTATACACATGTATACATGTACACATGTAATTAAAAATATGGCCTGTAAAAACGTGTTTTTTTGTCCTGGTCCACTAAGGGTTAAAGTGCGAGTAAGAGGTGTGTACGATAGACGTGTTATAGCAAGATTAATGTTGAAAATATTCGTCATCTTAAAACAATTGGAACACGATGACCGTCAGGCTTTAAACACTTGGGACATGATGACCTTAATGATTTGAACGTTTGGGACAGGATGACCTTCATTGAACACTTGGGAAAATGTCTAGTGTATAGTAAAACTCGGAATGATCAGCAGGCAGATTGGTGGCGAGGTAAGCCCTACCATGGTTCATAGACGTCCACATACATTTTTCCAAGAATGGGGGATCAAAATGAAGTTTTTAAAGTTAGAAGATAGTTTACTACGCAAAAATGGAGAAGACCAGTTACCTCATAAAACTGGTATTTTAAAAAGTAATTTTCCAGAGGGCACTTCCCCCTCCGACCCCCTCCCGCATTAATGTGTGGACGACCCTGCCAAAGCTACTGTATCGTTGAGCGCACATGTTGCTCCCTTGCTCCATAGTTCTGGGAAGCTTCTTACCGAGTTTGTAGACAATGCACTCACCATCTTCTCATCAATATGATGTACAATATAATTGAATGAAAATCGTGGCATATCCTAAAGGACGTAGCCATCAACCACAGTAAACAAGTCGTTGATTTTCTAGGCACCACTTATACGTTCAGGTTTGCCATTGCTTTTCTGAACGGGGGGCGCCATCGTCCTTTGTTAAAATCAACGGAAACAATTTGCAAGCAAACTGTCCGCAGCGTGATTCGAACCAGAACGTCGGGTTAATAGACAGAGTCACTAACCCCAGGCCAAGACGCCACAATATAATTATTACATGATAAAGGGCCGAAGGACAAGAGATCAAGCGCCACTGTATCATTGAAGAAGAAATAACAGAACATTCGGACTAATCGAGGAAACATCTATCTCTTTCTAGCATGTGACGCCTCTGACGCTTCTTCTTCAATGATCCAGCGGCACTTGAGCTTTGCTTTCGATCCAATGCCATGTAGTGGTATCTGCATGTGTTTGTAAGTTGTTCTTTTGCTCCGTATATTGTGTTCCATTTATCTGATCTGGGAAGGAGGGTCCTCCTGACAAATGCACACCATTCTGCCTCTATTCTTGGCCGTCCTCTATATTGCGTTACATCTGTGATTCATTTCTTTCAGTTCTTGTTCTACTGTTCACCTCCAGGTCATTTTGGTCTTCCGTCTTTCTTTTTCCCTCTGATGTCCATCTATGTGCAGTTTTTGTGACAGAGTTAGTCTCCATGCGCATGAGATATCCAAATATCTCCATTGTCCATTTTATAGGATCATGCTCATATTCTCTTGTTGACACTGTGTAAAGCAGTTCTTGGTTAGAGACAGTATTTGACCAGAACACGCTTAAGATCTTTCGCAGACAAGTTCTATAGAATGTGGAGAGCTTGAAAATATCTGGTTTTTTAATGATAATAAGCAAAATAATTATTCATCCAAAATTCAACATAAAAATAAAGAACACTTTGGAACAAGTAGAACATTTCTTATATATTGAGCATATAATAACACATTATGGAAGAAAGGGGAAAAGGGATCGGGGGATTATGAATGGACAAAACTGCATTGAACAATAAAAAACAACAGAACAACAACCAATTTAGGATGGGATTTCCTGACTATTACAATAATTGCTGAACATTTGTTGTGTAAATTGACAAACAAACACAGCGTGTTACAAACATGTCTGCCCATCGTTCCTAGCTCGACTTATGTTACTAGGTCATATATTTCTAATACTTCATGATTGGTTACAGGGTGCTACGCAAGTTTACACGTCTG
Organism: Arion vulgaris; assembly: GCA_020796225.1. NCBI lineage: Eukaryota > Metazoa > Mollusca > Gastropoda > Stylommatophora > Arionidae > Arion > Arion vulgaris. The sequence goes on from JADZMA010001085.1 coordinate 13,557, forward strand.
TATGTTTTCGATGATGCCTATAAGTTAACCTAGTTGTGATCATGCTTGTCTCTGACCTATATCAAACGTCGACCTTCTGTTGTGATCCCAAGTTTCTTGACACATGAACTTTAACAACCGTTGATGTCTAAAAATAGCATATGTGACTCATTAAAAAAAAAAACCGCGCTTACAAGCAATCGAATCTGATGTAGTAATCTCGCAATATTTCACAGGTAAACTATTGAGTCTAAAGTTCAACTATTATTATATTTAAATAGTTGATACGTGTATTTGGAAACATTATTATCAAATAGCTTGTCCTGAGCAGAACTTTGCCACCCTAACAGTCCTTCAGAATTCTCCTCACTAGGCATCTGCAGCCGTCAATGCTCAAATCATAAATGAAATCCTGAATCCATCTTTCTCCGTGTCTCCCTTTGCATAATGGTCTTCCCAACTCTTGGTGTCTCTTATATGTCAACAATATTTCAATTTACTTATTTGTAGCATCAGACAGTTTTCTTTGATTTTGGGTTCTTTCTGGATGGATCTTTTTGTTCTCTTCAGTGTCCAAGATATGCGGATGACTCTTCTGTAACACTTATATTCAAAAGAACATGTATGTTTTCCTTCACCTTGTTAAAATGTCCATGCTTCACACCTATACATTTCTAATGGGAATATGCATGCTCTTAGTATTCTGATCTCCGTTTCCTATCGATTTCATCCATACTGTATTTAGCTGTTTAATTTTTTGTAAGGTCATGTTTTGTTCTTGTAATTTCCTTCATCCCATTTTATTTGATAAAATGTTGATTATTTTTCAGATTGTCGAGTTTTCCTGAATCAAAGAAGAGAATAAAACAGATCAGAATGTTACAGAGCGAACTGAAAAAACTGTCATCCATGGTTGTACCTTGCTGTCTGAATATGGCCGATGGCCGCCGTGTCCTTGTTGACACAATGACAGAGTCCCAGATTCACGAGATGTACTTACTTGTACAAGAAGCTGCTCAAACTGGGCAAGGGTTTGGAGCAGACGAGTATGAAAACGAAAAGGAGTTTATAGAGGAAGTATCTGACGGTTTTCAATATGCTGTTATGGACAAAGATTCTGGTCAGATGATAGCTGCCTTTATTCTAGCCATTAGTAAATACTCAAGAGGGTGTTTTGTTGCAGATCCTTTCATCTTAGTTAACAAATCTCAACGGGGTTGTAGACTCGGGTCACTGTGTATGAATTTGTGTGTACAATTTGCAAAAGACTTGGGTTTTATGGGCATATACTGTGATACATTCAGTAACAATACTGCAATGATAAAGATCATTGAGAATATTCCTGGCTTCCAGAAAGTAGGATGTTTACCAATGGGTGGTGTTTTGAAAGATGGTGTTCTGGTTGGTACAGATATCTACTACAAGGATCTCAGACCCACCTCAATTGAAGGTTGATCTGTTATTACCATTTTCAAATGCACGCCCAAATGCAGAGTTCGACATTAGAAGTGTCCAACGGAAAGTTCTCATTAGAAGACTGCAAGACGCCATTGAATGTTCTAGCTGTTGGCTAGACCATCATGTCTCTATGAACTAATACTAGTTATCCATTGCAAGTGAAGATAACAGCAGCTTCACTTATGTGCTGTAATAACTAGAGAGCAGGTAGAAGGGATGCCAAGAGATAGGAAGGACTGGAAGAAATTTGTTGAAGACCTGTGCTCTGTTGAGAGTTGAAGAAGGTGACTGTACAGTCCTATTCTAGCACCAGAACTCTTACGACAAGTGAGACACAAATATTGCAGCAGACAAGTGGGATGTTAATAACTTTATCCTTACGGAACGCAAACTTCATTTAAAGTTCAGCAATTATTATTGGCTTTCCCTTTATATGGGTGCTTTGAGTAATGCCTGCTGCGCTAGCTGGATCTGTTTTGAATAATGTGGCACCAGGAAGGGATGTCAATGTTCAAACATTTCAGAAATACTTTCAGTGAGATATTGAAGCGTTTATTTGTCTTTCCATAAACTGTTAACTCAGCCACTCGCTCCAGCCAGCAAGACTACAATGCACAGGTTGCTGTGTCCTCAACAGAGTACTTACTCAGGCATTGAGTTTCGCCAGCAAGACACACTGCACAGCTCGGTGCATCAGATAACTCAGCATTGAGTTCAGCTAGGTACCTCAAGCCGTCACTAGACACTAACTCAGGCATTGAGTTTCAGCTAGCAAGACACTAGCCTGTTGTGTCTCATAGACTACTAACCCAGGCATTGAGTTTGCAGCAAGACTACACTGCACAGTCGGTGGGGCCTCAGACTACTGAACTCAAGCATGAGTTCCATCTTGCAAGACTGCATAGCTCTGCTGTGTTCTCAGTAGACTACTAACTCTGCCATTGAGTTTAAGCTTGCAAGACCAACACTGCACAGTTTTGACATTCTCAACAACTTGTGTAACAAAACAACTACTAACTTTGCCATTGAGCTCTATCTCACAAGACTACACTACTTTGCTAATCCCAGCTTTTTGTTACCACAATGAACTTCCAGGCAACTGTACATACACAACATCTCAGTTTCTTTCAAAAAGGGTCTAAAATGGAACATCATTCAGACGATGGAGAAGGACATGCATATTTCCGGGTTTTTGTGGCCCTCTAGTTGTACATAGATCATATATGCTTTAAATGGTTCCATCTTATTCATGCAAGTCTTGATTTTTTTTTCCCGATCCAGAAACGCTTGAGCTTTTTTGCTTCGCTCGGTGCATGAACATCGCGAACCTTGGTGCGGTGGCAAACACCGTAAATCTGAGAACCTATGGCCTTTTCTGCCAGACCACTGAATTGAACCCGCACTCACAGTGGGCTTGTCACACCGTCATCCAACGCGCTACGAACACTGAGCAGGCGGACGCAAGTCTTGATTACAACTACTTTGGGGTCAGGACATCCGCCTCATTAACTGTGTCAATGATAAAACAAGCGGTCATAGAGAAGTTTGTTTGTTATCTTTTTCTTCAAACCTCCAAACACCACTTTGTTAACCACTCTGATTTTTTGTGATCGAGCTCCAACAGCGATTGTATGTTGTGCTAGTTATGCACCTACAAGTAGGCCAGCAGATCCGATTTCTGCCATGCTTTTTATTTACTAAGGTAGCTTCCCTAGCTCCTAAACCCGTCGCTCTTTCAACATGCCTTATAGGTCACAGTGGTACTATTTTTTGCTTCCCTTAGGCCCCGGGAAACCCCTGGCGTATCAGTTGAAGACTATCGTCACAGCACTGACACGTCCACAGGTGCTCCGATCTCCCCCCAACAATCCAGCAGCCCAAAACGCCAGTTCGATGTTGATTAATCAACATCTTTGCATATTTGGTACATCGTTCTTTGTTTTAAGATGTCTGTAACCCATCATTCATCTATTGTCTGCCACTTACTCTGATGATTTCATGTTGTATGCACTTGCGGCTGGTGTAGTCGGGTTCATTCTCACCAAGTGGCCAAACCATTTCAGTCTCAGTCTTTCAATGAAATCTAATAACAGTTCATTCTCACCAAGTGGTCAAACCATTTGAGTCAACAGTTCATTCTCACCAAGTTGCCAAACCATTAGTCTTTCAATGAATCTAACAACATGTGTTATTCCAACTATTCTTCTAGTCTATGGTCTCTTCTGGTTTTATTTATGCTTTCTTCAAGCATCTATTTCAAAGGTGTCTCTAGTTTGGTACATCAAGATCCCATATTGATATTAAATAAAGAAATCAAGAGTAATCAGTTTTCATAAACCTGAAGTTCGCTGTGTTCAACTCACATTTTTCTTAGATCAACTATATATGATGATGTGCCAACATTACTTAGCCTATTTACTTGCCAAGTGTTTTAAAATGTATTCAACGTTAGGTGTGATAGTTTAAATGTATACATTACTTAGGTGTGATAAGTTTTAAATGTATTACGTTAGGTGTGATAGTTTTAAATGTATTATCGTTAGGTGATAGTTTTAAAAGTATTACGTTAGGTGTGATAGTTTTAAATGTATTACGTTAGGTGTGATAGTTTTAAATGTATTACGTTAGGTGTGATAGTTTTAAATGTATTACGTTAGGTGTGATAGTTTTGAATGGATTTATGTGATAATATGTTACCCTGGAAACAGTTCTACTTCCATCCCTTGATATTATTATTATTTATTGTTATCATGAGATCAAAACTGAGAAAGCTCACTGTGCACAAAATCATGATTAATTGGACAGACAGTTATTGTAATTGACGATCTCAAACACTTCCTGCAGATATATTTCCTTGTGGGTGGACAGTTGAACATGTTTTTCTAGACAGACTTACTGCTATGAGAAATAAACAGTAGAAATGTTTTTCTAGACAGAAACTGGGAAGAACAAATCAACAGTAGAACAAGTTCCCAAGATAGACATACAACTGAGAACAGGAACATGTTCTCCAAGACAGATATACAACTAAGAACAAAACTAATGTTCTCCAAGACAGACTTACATCTGAGAACAAATAAACGAGAACATGCTCCCAAAACAACAAAATTGCAACATCTAATTGGTGCACACTGTGTACATTTTCCTGTATATCTTTGACATGAACTGTTCTTGTCTACCGATTTACTGTCTCTGAATAATTGTGTGAGAGAAAGGAGAATTGGGTGGGGAGGAACGCAGAATGTGGGGAGAACACAGAATGTGTGGGAGGAAGAGAATGTGTGGAATAAAGGAAAGTTGTGAGAAGTGATGAGCGAGGATTTTAAAAATTATTTTCCCCAGCATTCTTTACCATTTAGTAACATAGCAAAAATACAAACAAAGTACTATAGTTTTACAAAATAGAACGGTGACGATAAACAGCAATTTCACAAAAGGCCTTTATCAAGCAAACGACACAACAGGAGTGATGAATTATAGAGAACACTTACAAATGGACGATACGGCGACACTCTGTTGTGATGTTTGCTTGATATCTTTGTCAACGTTTGTTTTCGCATTTCTGAATTTGGAAACTATAGTACTTTGGATGTTTGCTATTTCCCAAGTTTTACTGCAGTTTTCCCCCTTTTCCATATAGTAACACATTATTCAACAAAGCTATTCTCACTGTAGTTTTTTAAAATATACTTTAAAAAACAGACCACCTTATGATTTATAAAAATATACATCATTTTTAAACCTTTTTTATACCACAAGGTATATTGGTAATATGGTTTTATGCTGTATTTTCATTGAATTTGCACAGATAAGTGATATGGTCAACATCATCCAGTTACCTTTACTTTCCAGTTCTTCTCCTGTCCCCAAATGAAGGCTGGGGACCTGAGACCGATATGATAGGAAAAATATTCCACAAACATTGTAGAATTCAACTCGGACCAGTAGCAAGTTCACTAACAACTATGCTAGTACAGCCTTCCAATATACATAATTTTATTTGTTGTATTAATGTTTGTTTACATGAAGTTGTTGAAATAAAAACAAAATATTGTTTGATATTAATAAAAATCATTGTTGTTTTTATTGTTGAATGTCTGCTGATCTGTTTGGTGTTTTGGAAAGATAAAGATTTGAAAAGATGCGCATAAGCAAGCCAAATCATTGGTTAAATGGCAGCAGTGATATTCAATTGCAAACATATCTTTACACACAAGAAGAGACTTATACACACAAGACACTTATGAACATAAGAAAGAGACTTATGCACACAAGAAGAGCGCCATCACTAATACATATACAAGAGGGAACTTTAAAACACACACGAAGAGGATCTACACAAATAAGAACTTTATACATCAGACTGTCAACTTGTAGAAGAAAAAATATAGATATGATCAGACACAACCAGATTTCATACTGTCTAACTTGAAGATGCAAGTAGAAAGATCAGGATATCTTAAACCCCCAATCTTTGAACTGCTGTAGCTGATTATAAAGACAAACTTCTTCAGAAACTCTAAGGAAAAGTTAGATGTAGGATTTCGTGGATTCTTCTCCACCCAAAAGATTGACTTCCAGGTTTCCCATCTGGCTCTGTCCTTCAGCAGAGATGGACGCCATTTGCTCAAGGTTACACAAAGAAAAACAAACTCTGTTGCTCCAACAACAATCTCTGTGACCACATGAAAATATTGCAATGTGACTCAGTCTGATTGAACCCTAAACCTTCAGAACAACAGGCAAACATCTTAACCATCTATTATAACTATCTGCAAGAAAACCAATAAAGACCCTTCAAATGAGTGACCTTTAATCTTCACAACCTCAAGAACCCTTTTGCTCCCCATAAATTATAAAACAGCTGTTGACCTAATCTAAAAATATTCTGTTCTTGGCTCTCTTGTTTTAATTTGAAACTTAGGGGAACATTTAGCACAGCCCTGTAAACATCCAGGCCTTAGGACTCTTACTTTTCTTGATTGTACAACCCAGGATTGTGAAGTGGGGCTGATGCTATGACAACAGAAAATAAAGATATTGAAATGAGTTGCAACATATCAGTCAGAAAGAAACGAATCAACAATTTGTAACAATGTCCAGTCTATATCCTTTCCACAGGTGGATGATGGAATTGTTGACCATCTTGCTGTTGGTATGGGGAGCTTTAATTCAAATTCCAGGGTCGGGATGAGTCACCTTGTTGTGTTATAGCCATGTTTATTTAGGGGTCTTGATATTGTTCTATCCATCTTTTTTTTGGTCTTCTTGGCTCTAGTACCTGATCTCTTTTTGTATCTTTTTTGGGGTTTGGTTTGGTTGTACCCCACTCTCAAAAAGTCAAAACCACTGCATTTGTCTTTCAATGTATTTGCATGAAGTTAGCCACCTGTTCTGATACCCTCGTTCATCCGGTTAACTACTCATTGCATCTTCTACATTATTAGAAGATCTGGTGCTCAGTGGTTCCCGGGGACCCAAATGGGTTGTAAAGAATAAAACCCACTGTTCCCTGCCACGCATGTCGAAAGGGGCGACTAAGGAGGTTTGGCTGAAATGGATGCATGTGTCCTAACTGTAGAAGTCTTCGTTTAGGCCCCCAAACCAATGTGCGATCAGTTTTGGCAAAGATCAAAATAATAAGTTTTTAAAAATTGGTAGTAAAAAAACGACGCAAAGAAAAAGAAGATCTGTCTTCTCTTTGGCCTGAATAGAGTGTTTGTATGCTGTGTTCAGTTGACAGCCATGCAGCCTTTGTTCCACATTCATGTTCCAGCTTTCCCCTTTCACCCTGCTTGCTTAGCAGATGTTGTAATACATTTATTTTTCGTATCGCCCATTTGTAAGTGTTCTCATAATTTCCCACTCCTGTTGTGTCGTTGTTGATAAAGCCTTTGGTGAAAAGTTGGTTTATCGTCATGTTCTGTATTTTGTAAACTATAGTACTTGTTTACGTTTTTGTTGTAATACCGAACCCGACATGGGGACGTATCGGCAGATTTGGGTCTTTTGTGCTTAGCCTGACTGTTGTAATACAGCAACTATACATGTGGGACTGTATACTGGCAGATTTGGTCATTTGTGCTTACCCTGACTGTTGTAATACAAGCAACTAAAATGTGAGGCTGTATACTGGCAGATTTGGGTCATTTAGTTTAGTGACTGTTGTAATACAAGAATATACATGTAGCACAGATTTGGGTCATTTGACCTGACACTTATGTTGATCTCTGCTACTGTTACTATTGTGATCTTTCCATTGATTGTCTTCACTCACGGTTATTTGGTGCTTGGAGTAAAAATAACAGTAAACAGCCCTTTTATAAATTACCTGCTGGGGCTCGCGGGGGAGCAAAGAATAGTAACACTGTGACCTACAATGCATGCCGAAAGGCGACTGAGGTAGGGTCAGGAAGTTACCTAGTAAATAAAAAGGCAGAAACCAGATGTGCTGGCCTACTGTAGTCGCATAACTGACACAGTGTACTATGCTCTTAGGCTCAGATCACATACAAATCACAAAGACGTTAACAATGGTCAATATGGAGCATTGAAGAAGAAATAATTACTCATGACTGAGAAAAGTATTACCACTGACAGATGGCGTTCGTCATTTCTTTAGTGACACATTGTGTTATAGTCAACCCCGGCTCTTCCATGATGTCACTACTTTGTAGTGCCAGTGGTTCGGCCCAAATTTAGGGGAAGAATAGAACACTGTTACCCATGCATGTCAGAGGCGACTAAGGAGGTTTTGCTAATTGGATAAATGTGTCCAAAGCTGCAAGAATCATGCGTTTAGGGGCCTACCAAACCCAATGTGAAACGATACACGTTTTTGGCAAAGATCAAACAAATCACAAGTGAAAATTTGGTCGTGAAGAATAAACAAAGAAGAAGAAGATACTTTGTGGTGGTGGGAATTCTCTCAATGACCCAGAAAGTTATGCTGATAAGATTTTCCTCCTCTAGGATGCCCATGTCAACAGGTTGAAGAACAGGGGCAGACAAAATGTGACCTTCTGGTCCCCAGGTTGGAGTCTCTGGTCTAACAACCATTCCTGTAAAAATATTGGTAATGGAAACAAGAGATAGTTGTTATTGGGTGATGGGAGTGAGGTCAAACATAAAAGGAAGTCTCCATAGAGAAGAGTTAACCTTCTATCACCCAAATCCACACCTGTTATCAGATTTTGGAATATTAGAATCTTATGATAGCGGATGGGAAAAGAAGGCCTGGATGTCTAAAGGGAACGGGTGAAGAATTTGGGGAATTAGATTTGAAAGATTGTACCTGAAATGGGAAAAAATTTGGGTAGAAGGGGGCAGAATGAAACCCTTGTAAGCATTATGTGTCAATGGTATGCTCAGGAAGATTGAAACAGGATAGCTAGAGACATTGGATAGAATCGCTGGAGGGTCTAAGCTGACAAAGATCAGTTTTATTTTTGCCAGGGCATGGGTGTAAGGGGAATGAGCGTCGGATAGGCTTGCAGGTTGGCTGCGTCCAGCGGACGAGCAATGGACCAGGCTGATATTATAAATTCCTTAAGGGAGAGGGAGGTGTACAGGATTCACGTAATAGCGGTGAACCCACAACACTAACCAGACTGCAAGAACTCAAAGTTAAGTGTGGTTTCGAAAGAACGCTATGCTGGCAGACAAAGAAGAATTGAAAACCAACAAAGAACCGGTGTGTTGATGCCACACGCTGATGGACATACTGAAGGAGAGATCGGAGCACTTATGGACTAATTTGTTCGGCGGCAGTGATGGTGACCCGGGCGACTAAACTAAACTAAACTAAACTATGTGTCAAACTGGACATGAAGAGGATATCAATAGACAACTCAGCCAGCTGCTACTACTAGACACAGATGATACATCGGTCATTCTTTCAGGAACACATTACATTGATGTGTAATGTGTCAACTATAACTGAAAGTACTATTATATCTGGAGAACAGAAACTCACCGTTTGGATAGGTTTAATCATTGTCAGTGTGAGAAGTGGCAGTTCAACTGGCTTAACTTCAGGCTAGAACCAGAATATGTGACGGGAGAAGATTTTTTAATCTGCTAGGAACACATCTGTTAAGTAAAACAAAATATACACAATCAGATCATGTGTTATCTCCAAATTGGTCTATCTCTTGTCAAGCTGGTACATTCTCAGAGACTGCCCTTTGTCCATATTTCAGTGTTTCCCCGGCCTTCTATGTACACTTGTATTGATCAACAAAAGATATGTTGACTATTCAGAAAATTATGCACTGTTAATGTCTGTGACTATAAACGTGTTTGTGCTTTATATTTCACTTTGTTCATGTGCTGCTGGGTCTGCAAGGGAAGTAAAGAATAGTACCACTCGACCCACAAGGCATGTAGTAAGAGGTGACTGATGTAGGACCTAGGGAAGCTACCCTAGTAAATAAAAGCATTGCAGAAATCGGATGTGCTAGTTTACTTTAGATGATAATGGCACAACTACAACATTCTTAGGCTCAGACCCCATAAAAATCACAGAGTGGTTAATAAGTGGTCGATATGGGAGCGTTTGAAGAAGAAGATATTGGGACTTTTCTTGTTAACTTTTTCTAATGAAGTATTTTCCCTGAGTTATTCTTCAAATTTCAGATGACTATTGATTTCGATGGAAGATGCATTGTCATAGCTGAAAACCACCTCTTTGTCATGACTTCCATAGATCTTCTTCAATGACCCAGGGGGCGCTGATTTTCTTGCCCACAGCCCAATGTTTGTAGTGGTATCTGCATGTGTTTGTACGTTGTTTATTTCCATAGATAAAGGGTTTCATTATATCCCAGCTGATTGGCATAGGTCTTCAGCAAGTTTCCCTAGAGGCAGAGATCTGACTAAATTTTTACTTATTAGTCAGACAATCTGTACCAGAAACAATCCCAGGGAAGGTGAAGCATGTCTGACCGATATTTACTGACTCAGTGTGAGTGGATTGTGCATTATATAGATCTTAGTAAATGAAGCAATACAATACATAACTAGAACTGTTGTTTTTGTATCTCATAGATCTTATGTGATAAACAATACAAAAACTAGAACTTAACTTTGTTCTGTATTCCCAGATTTTATGAAGCATGATACATTATAGAACTTAACCCTTTGTTCTGCATTCCCAGATTTTATGAAGCATGATACATTACTAGAACTTAACCTTTGACAACATCTTATATAACAGAACTATGATAAAAAAACTGAACTTCTTTACAACATCTAAAGATTTATAAACATGAACAATGATACAATACAAACTAGAACTTTACACAACATCAAAGACATCTTATATAAACATGAACTTATACAATTCAAAACTAGAACGTTATTTTATATCGTTTCCCAGGTTAACAATTTCTAGAGTGAATGTCTTTAAGATGTATTTCTTTAAGTGCTACCAGTCACCAGGTAGAGGAACTTGACAATACAACAACACAGATATATGACACAAATTAAATCATTATGTAAGATCAGTCCCCATACACATATATAAATTAACAAATGAGACTTAACCATCTTGTGAATGTAGGTAGGACGGGTTATACAACATCATCTTCTTCTTTAGTGTTCTTTACGATCAATTTTAATCACTTTTGTCAAGAACGTGTATCGTGCATTGGTTTTGGGAATTTATAGACTTCTCACGTTAGGATCAAGCATCCATTTCAGCCAAACCTCCTAGTCGCCCCCTCGACAGGGTGGCAGGTAACAGGGTTTTTATTTTTTACACTCCAAATTTGGGCCCGGAACCACTCGGACGTGACAATATCTCTCATCTTCGTCTTTGAATGCTCCATATCAACCACTTGTTCTTCTTCTTCTTTGCGTTCGTTTCTTACCCAATTTTAATCACTCTTTGTGATATGTTTGATCTTTGCCAAGAACGTTATACGTTGCACATTGGTTTGGTAGGCCCCTAAATGCATAGACTTCCACGTTTAGACAGGGCATCGATTTCAGCCTAACCCCCTTAGTGCCTCTTAGACACTGGCAGGTAACAGTGGTTCTATTCTTTCACCCAAATTTGGCCTAACCCTCGGGGGATATGTTAAATCACTTTGTGATTTGTTGATACAAGCCTAAAGTGATTACGCTGGCCAGTTATGCACCTACAAAGTAGACCAGCACATCTGATTTCTCAGCGCTTTTTATTTAAGGTGCTTCCCGAGGCCCATACCCATTCCCCTTACATTGTTTTAAATCACAGTGTTACTTATTCTTTGTTTCCGTGCGTTTCGCAAAACCACGGGTGATCAGTTAATGAGAACCATCATCACAGCACTGCAGACATGTGTACTATAAGCCCCGTTACACACCTCAACAAATTAGTAGCATCCAGCGCCAACATGCCATTCAATGTTGATTAATCAACCTTTTGCATATTTGGGATGCGTTAGTATGAGGAGTGTTTGGCCAAATGGATTAGGCGTAGGCCCATTCTTGAGACCCAGGTTGATTCACGGTAAGGTGAATGAGTTTTTTTCTGTTGG
>JADZMA010001086.1:0-25510 GCA_020796225.1 Arion vulgaris
CGGCATAGTACTGCATGAAGGAACGACAGGGGCCCTTTTGAAATAAAGATGGTGTGCGACAGGGCTGCCTTTATCGCCCTTCCTTTTCCTGCTGGCCATTGACTGGATAATGAGATCAACAACTGCCAGGAGAAGAAATGGAATACAATGGACCATGATGAGTAAATTTGGGAGGATCGGGATTTTGCAGATGATCAGCATCCTCTCTCACAACCATCAGCAGATGCAAGATAAAACAACAAACTGAAACAGTCTCACAGAAACTAGGCCTGACTATTTACGGAGAAAAAAAAGATCATGAGATTAAATCGGGTTCCAGGCCCCAAATCTTACTGAGAGGATCACCACTAAAAGAGGTTGAAAATTTACATATCTGGGAAGTGTCCAACTTTCCCAGTGGCACGATGAAGACGTTAGGGTTAGAACAAAAAGGCAAGATCAGCATTTGCCATTCTGAAGAACATAGGGAGTTCAAGAATGATCAGGAATAAAACTAAGATAATGATATTTAACTCAAATGTCAAGTCTGTCCTTCTGTATGGAGCGGAGACATGGAAAACGACTAAGGTGAATACCAAAAGCTGCAGCATTCATTAATAGATGCCTCGAGGATACTTCATTTGAGATGGTATGACAAGACCACAAACAGAGAACTGTGGGATAGGGCAGGAAAACGGCAGGTGGAACAGGAGATAATGAGCAGAAGGTGGCATGGATAGGACACCCCTGGGGAAACCCTGACAGCATCGCGAGACAAGCTCCCCGATGGAACCCCCAGGGCAATAGAAGTGGAAAGACCCAGAAACACCTGAGACGGAGTTAGAGATAGAATGCAAAAACGGGAGTGGCGAGATCTGGAAAAGATGGCCTTGGATAGGCGGCTTGAAGGCCTTGTTGGACCTATGCTTCCTAGGCAAGAAGAAGACATACAAAGAATAATAAATACAGAAATGGCAGAGGCTATAGTAGAAGCAGATATACCAGAAGATAACGTTGAAACAACATGGCACAAATTTAAGAGTATTCTTTTGAAATGTCTAACAACGCATTGTGGCACCACATTTAAAGGAGGAACAGAGAAAAAAGAGAACAGCATGGTGGAATAATGAAGTTAAAGAAGCAATAAAAATTAAAAAAAACTATGTAAGACATGGATACGATCACGCTCAGAAGGCGATTATGATAAATATAGACTAGCAAGGCAGACATCGGGGTAGAGTAATCAAACAAGAGAAAGAAAAATCTTGGACCATGTATCGTGAAAATCTCAGTAGATTATGTGTAGAGTCCAGCAGACAAATTTTATAAGGCTAAGCAAAAATGAGAATGAGGGACGAACCCATCCAGCGATCCGAATATATAAATGATAGTCAAGGTAAACCTATACATGAAGAAGTTAAGATCAGAGAAAGATGGGAAGAATACTTCAAAGACCTCTTGAATATACCAGATACTGGGAATAAAATATCATTCAAACTGAGATATGCAAACATCGAAGAACCTGAAATACTAGTAAGTGAGGTAAGAGAAGCTATTAAGAGCAGCCCAAAGAACAAGGCTTGGGGAATTGATGGAATAACTGCAGAAGCAATAAAGGCGTGGAGTGATTGGGTAACCTGGGTACATTACATCTTCAAGAAGGCGTGGGAAGAAGAAGGAAAAAAACAAGACTGTGTACATATAGGGGGATCCCCCTCCTAAGCCAAAAAGGGAAAATGTTTGCAAGAGTTCTGGAGCAGAATAAGACCAATTGTGGAGCCAACACTCAGCCCACAACAGTTTGGATTTAGAAAAGGAAACACAGATGCAATATTTGCCCTAAGACAAATTAGTGAAAAGACAATAGAATACAAAAATCAAATGAATATAGCCTTCATAAACCAAGAGAAGGCCTTTGATAGGGTTAACAGGAAAATATTATGGGATGTTCTCAAAACTACGGAATAAAAGAACGCTGCTAGACTGTGTTGAGCTGTAATATAGAAAGTGTAAGTGCTATACAGACAAGCGCCGGACTCACAAATTGGTTTCGTAACATCAGAATACGGCAAGGATGTGTTTATCACCTCTCCTCTTCATTATATACCGGATAGTATCACCAAAATAAAAACATCACTCAACGTAGATCAACAAAAAGGCTGCTCTTTGCTGATGACCAGTGTCTATTCCATAATAATATTGAACTGCTTCAAGAACACATAAACTTACTCAACAATAGCTGCCTAAAATACAACATGAAGATCAACATTCACAAGACAGAAGTCATGACTATAAGCAGAGAACATAAAGATATCAACATACAAATAAATGACCAAACGCTAAAGCATGTGAAAGAATTCAAATACCTTGAAGTGTCTTCCCTCTGATAGTAGACTGGACAAGAGATCAAAATTAGAATCAGCAAGCCAACACATTACATACCAACTTCCCAATCTTGAACACCAGCAATTCCAGTAAAGACTAAAGACAAGATTATAAATGCAATCTTCATACCAACACTGTGCTACTAGTGCCAAACATGGGCACTGACAAAAGAACAAAAAAGGAAATTACATGCAAATGAGATGCTTGAGAAAGCAGTAAATAAAACAGAAGAGACCATATAAGAAATGAGGAAATTAGAAGAACAGTGGAAACAACACCTGCTATTAGATTTATTGAAAACAGAGACTCAAATGGTTTGGCCACTTGGTCAGAATGAACCCGAATACACCAGTTGCAGAGCGTACAACCTGAAAATGGAATCATCAAGAGAAAGGGCAGACCAAGAAAAAAGATGGGTTGATGGAGTTACAGACATCTTAAAACTCACAATACCACACCATATCAAGCGACCGGGCCTGCATTATCTCGGAAAACGATTCTGGTTAAACCTGTTACGCCTAGCGGCAAATAGCAGAGAAGGACAAAGGAAGAAAGATTAGTTGATTCATTTTGAAGCACTTAGGTCATTGTCCCAATCTCTACATTCCATTCCCAGACTATGAAGCATACTAAGTGAGAAACAACTACAGAAACACACATGAAGTCTGCTGGGACATTTCTTACCTTTGTCCATGACGACTACTAACTTATCTCCAACTTCTGGTCTCGTGTCTGTCTCAATAACAATTTGATCAATAGTGACTCCTCCTGGTTTTGAGTAATAAGTATTGTTCTACATATGCTGGCTCTGACCCTTTATACCTTGAAGAAACCAAATTAGAAAAGAAAGGAAAAATGTAAATTTAGTATTACATATGGCTTGAAATCTCAATGGTCACCAAACAGTTTTAGTCTTTAAATGTGTTCTTGTGTAGAATAAAGTGACATTTGTTGTGACAATATGGCTTACAGGTTGACATGGGCACAATTGGGTACCAGAGAAACATTTGGAAATAAAGGCAGCCGATATGATGCTGACAACATCACCGATCCAACATGTGTTGTTGGTTAAAGAAAAAAGTTAGCAAAACTCATTTCGATAGTCCAGTTCAAATGTTCTATTCAGTAGACCACTCAAGTATGAATTCATAACACTTAATAAAATTGTGGGCACAGTGTTTATAATCTGTTTACAAACTAACAACGACAGTGTACACGGAAAATAAGTTAAAAATTTGGTATAATCACGTTCAAGAAATAAATTAGTGTAGCAAAATTACTTTTGTTTCATCAGCTTTTTTGGTCATACAGATCAAATGAAAAGATCAAAATGATATCTCAAGCGCTGGCAACTATGAAGTGTGCATTGATCGCTACAACACAAACAAGTTACAAATAAATGAATCATATGCTGTGGAACAAATGTGCATGTATACTGCCATCTATAAAAAGAATATTGCATGCAGTTTTTCTTTGACCCTGAATCCAGCTTGCCTCAAAGTTTTCAGACATGGTTTGCTCATTCAAACAATTTAATGGCTTTTTTAGACGTTTGTTTTCAATAAATTTGCGGACAATCCCTTCTTTCTCTTTTTGAAAATATTGAATACAACGACAGAGTTTTTCTGGACCTGAATGTGTTAAACTTTGTGTACCTTGGATGGGCAGAATAGAAAAAAACATCATAGATCAGGTTGCCCCCCCTGCACTAGGGCAACCCCCAGTCATAATCTAATTTCTCACTAACAAAATAAACTAAATAATAACAGACAGAAAAATTGATAATAAACTTACGAATTGGTGTTTCTTTGATTCAGTCTGTTTATTTGTCCTAATGTTGGCTGTAATGATGGAGATGTATATTGGCATTTCTTTATTTATATCGACGGTTCCCCCAATACGGACACCTATAAAATAAATCATATGAACCTCTAAATGACTCAATCTGAAAAGTCTGAAATTGTGTAAACCATTTTAAATACCCTCTTGTTGGCCTGAAAAGACATTTTTACATGTCCTGCAGTTTACAGCGAGGATCTGCCTCTGTGCCTCTCAGCTGGACACATTCTTTTCATCAGCATTTTTGAGAACGCTTTCATTCCTCTTCTATGCCTATTTTGAGACTTTATCTCTATCAGTGGTTTCACACCAGTGTGAATAAGCACTTTATTCCCCTGGATATAAATAAAGCTGATTGATTGCTGACTTTGCGCAGTACCTGTCGTGATTGGAAAAAATGGCGATCAAAAAGGGCGTCTTTTACTCTTAAAGATTTTAAGCACCCCTTAAAAGTGAAGAGGGGAAAAATGTATTTCTTTTGTTAAAGATAGCTCAAAGAAAGTAAGATTCGTTTTACTTTATTTTAATGATATTTTCCCATTATAATATGTTATGTAAACTAAGTTAGTGTAAAAAGTGAAAGTGATACACATAATAAATATAGTTATAATACACCCCTATTGGACCTATTTAAAACAATTTCAATATTTAGATAAAAGCATTACTTTGTAAATATACATAATTAAAATATTTTTAAATATATAGGTCTAGTGCCTATTTTAATTTGAGGGAGTGTTTAATAGTTTCAAAACCATTTCTGGTGAATGGTCACAAAAATTTTGATAAGAAATCAACATTGATTCAACAAATAGTTTTTGACTTCCATTTGATATCCTTATAGTTGAAAAAGAATCACCATATTTTGAAGCATTCGTATGAACATGTGAGGTACACATGCAAGCAAGGGCACCGTGCAAGGAAAGTGCTACAAAGGCATCAGGCCAAACCAAGGTGTTTTTTTCCTATCTAAATTCGTATGTTATCTGTAGAATGTGAATACCCTTTAAAAGTTATTTCTTAGTACTATGATTACAGAAAAAACCCACAAAAAAGTTCATTTAGACCATGGTGGAGCATTGTCGACCTGTTTATTTTGAGAACTGTAGTTATGCACTTTATTCAAACTATAAGAAATCTTTAGTTAAATCCATTAATACGTCCAGTGGTTACAGCCCAAATTTGGGTGTAAAGAATAGAACCACTGTTACCTGCTATGCACATGTCCGTAGGAATGTAACTCTAAACATGTTGCAGGAAGCGGATGCACCAGGCGTAAGGCCATAACATGGTGAAAGACACCTCACAATGGGGAATGGGATAACAGATTCTCGGTCAGCAATCTCCCTGGAGATTTAGACAGAAAGAATGTCAGACCTACATTGAGTGGCCAAAACTTACCGTGAAGAGGTCGCAAAGCGAGAAGCGAAATCATATGAATTATTCCTGAGGACTCCCGGGTAGCCAACAGGGTGTTGTGAAAATTCCTTTGTGACTAATGGCACAATGGCGTTGTGACTAATGTGCTTGTTTATAGGCTATGTTGAGTGCCCAAGAAAGAAGGCTACTACTGTAACATTAAGACAATTTTCATGTAACATTAGATTAATATTAATTTCTGAAGTTAAATTTCCCAAATTATTTTAAGTACAAACCTTGTAGTAGTATGACTGTATAATTAAAAATCTGATGAAACCATCAGCATGTACAGTGTTGACTTAACTCCTTATTTTGTTCCAGGACATTCAAGACTGAATGCCTGCTTCAGTTAGTGCGCCCTAGTGGAGGATGGGACTCAGGTTACTTCAAATCTCCACCTGCAATCTGGTTCACGAACCACCCTACTGGAAAAGAGGTAATTTTATTGTCTAGTATATTTTCTCAGATGAAATCAGAGATGTCTGGTCAACCACTAGTGACAACTGTTATAAGAAAGAAAGATTGAGATATTTGGACACACCTTGATGAGAAATGATCAGCAAATATCAAAGCAGGCATTGAGTGGGATGCAAGGGGTTCAAAAAGAAGTCGACCTAGGGCCCTAAACGAACTTGCTGAGAGAGGCAGAAATCGGTCTCAGTTCCAGGGAAATTAACAATTGCCAGGATAGAGCAGTATGGAGAAGTACTTGCAGGCCCTATGTAACATGTAGGCCAGGGGAATATTATTTAAATTATTATTTTTATTTTCTTATGCTACATGACAATCTTTGTAATATTTTGTTTAAACATGTTTAAAAATAGTTATAGATTAATTTAAAACTGTTTTAATTTTTTTATTTCAGTTTTCCAACACTACCCAGAAAAGGAAACCAACAATTTCTAATGTGGCAACAATTTTTTCCATCAAGTCTGTTGTTGTAAAGACATTAAAGAAATTGTTGCAAACAATGGGAAAATTATCTCTGGGCAAGATTGCAAACGGGAAGCGGCAGTTTTGTATCAGGAACAGAGCAGGCAAAACCATTCAAGCAGCTAGAAGGTTGCAGGCTGGGGGGATATTGTATGGGACAAATGAGGTGGGGAGTTGAGATATTTAGCGTTTTTTTTCCCAAAAAATGCTCCATTCCCTAAAGTTTTGATAATGGACACAACCTATAAAGTAAATAAAAATAATTATCTAAAAGTATATTTCTGCTATTTTTATAACATGTATGTATGTATATTATAACATGTATGTATATGTGTATGTATGTATATAATAACATGTATGTATATGTGTATGTATGTATATTATATACGAGGTGGTCAAAGTAATGTACCCATTTTTGGAAGTGCAATTAAATTTTCAAAACTCTCAAATATTAAAAAGAGGGGTGCCGGTGTCTAACAAATGATTGCAAATTCCAAGGATAATCTGTTCTGAATTGTTGGAGCTTTCCCAACGTTAAAGGGGGAATTGTTTGTCCAATATCTTTCCCAGTGAGAAACTTGGACACCATTATGAAACCTGAGAAAAAAATCAATGGATGGAATGCACCAAAAGGCGGTTTAGATCTCCATATAATGCGTTCGTTCAGCATTAGAGATCTTTATGGTTTTTCCAATAGTTTAATTTCTTGTGGATTGTTCTTGAAGAGTGGTCTTTGGTCTTCATTTCTTTTTCCAACTGGTGACCCATAGGACTTGTTCATTTAGTCTCTTTAGTCTGATCTAGAACATGGCTAAATTTTTTATCTTTTTCCCTTATAATATTTATATGGGTTGTTGCTTGTATTATATCTCTCACCGTCCCCGTTGTTTGACACTTTACTATCCAAATATGTAAAATGTTTAACTTTCTCCAGTATTTGGCCATTTATTACGATGTCTGTCGAGTTTGTGAGGTCCATAATTTTGGTCTTGGCAGAATTAATCTCAAGCCCAAACCTGTTCTGCAAGTTGATATAAGTATTCCTGCTATTATATCATTTGATAGCTGAAACTGCTCAGTTCAGGGCCCATACAACAACATGCAAACTCCACAACAACTATCACCAAAGAAGTTTAGAGCAGAATTCAATATTCTTTTCTTGAACCTGCTATTCTTCAGAAATGCCACCTTCTGAATACAAGATCTGATTTAGTGAGTGCCTTTTCATTGAAAATATTAAAACCCTTTAGAACAAACTAGACTTAAATTGTCGGCTGCAGGAAAAGAAGCCTGATTTGTATGCTGCCCAAATTTCAGTTTTACCTCTATGTGACAACAACCTGCTTCAAGTTATACTCCCAGTTGAGGATTATCAGCGTTCCTGCAAAGACTCATTTGGGTTTTATTTTTTATTTACTTTGACAATATCATGATCTGAGAGTCAGAGATTAGTCATCATTATCACATGTACATATTTTTGTTGACTATATTGCCTGATTAAATATTCATACTTTGATTGACTTAACAAAGTAAAAACACAGATTGCCCAATTATCTTGATAAAAAGTTTGAATAAACAATTAGAACTCAAGTAATTCATTTGTTCTTCTTGTACTGTACTGTAATCTATTTTTTTGTTGTCTGTAGTTATAGTTATTTTTGCCCCTGGTTCATGAGTCAGGGTAATGAAAAGCTGACAGATTGGGTGGCATGCCAGTGTATCAGGAACTACAATGGACCGAAATGACATTCTTACGCACTGAAAGTCCTTGGAACAGAAAGAGTTTCAGGGCTGTAATCCCACTGCTGACCAGATTTGAAAGATGGACGTCAATATAGTGCAGCCAGTAGCATGACAGACCAAATATGTGAGTGATTATTAGAACTGGCTGTTGGGCTGCTGGATTTGTTGAGGCAGTGATCGGGCACCTATGGACATACCCAGTGCTATGATGATAGTCCTCTGAAAACTGTAGTTATAGTTATTTATTAAATTATAATACTAAAAAAGCCATATTTTTGGATAGCTATTTATATTAAATGATAGACCTAGCTATTTTGCTCAGAAAGATCCTCAGATGCCATGGACAGAAAAGAAAAAACACTGAATTCCCGAAAAAACTAAATCTTAAAGAAAATTGGCTGATAAACAAATAATATACAGAATAATTAGATACTTTGGGCCCTCAAGCATCCGATGGCCTGGAAAGGCAATATAGGGCAGAGTCCAGGGCCAGAGGCAGACCAAAAGAAGATGGGTAACAAGATATTAAAGCCATGAACATGACCAGCGGAAGTGGGTGACTGGCTGAGACAGAGTGAATTTCAGATGTGCTGCAAAAGGCAACATCCTACAAAAGGGAAATGGGTGAAAGGCTGAGACGAGTGAATTTCCCGATGCGCTGCAAAAGAGCAACGTCCTACAAAGGAATGGGTGAACTGGCTGGACAGAGTGAATGTCGATGTTGGGAAAGAGGCAACATCCTCAAAGGAAGTGGATGAACTGGCAGAGACAGAGTGAATGTCGATGTGCTGCAAAAAGAGCACGTCCTACAAAGGAAGTGGATGAACTGGCAGAGACAGAGTGAATGTCAGATGTGCTGCAAAAAGCACGTCCTACAAAGGGAAATGGATGAACTGGCAGAGACAGAGTGAATGTCAGATGTGCTGCAAAGAGGCAACGTCCTACAAAGGAAGTGGATGAACTGGCGAGACAGGGAAAGTCAGATGTGCTGCAAAGGCACGTCCTACAAAGGAAGTGGATGAACTGGCAGAGACAAGAGTGAATGTCAGATTTCTGCAAAAAGGCAACGTCCTACAAAAGTGGATGAACTGGCAGAGACGAGTGAATGTCAGATTTCGCCAAGAGAGCAACGTCCTCAAAGAAATGGATGAACTGGCAGGGCAGAGTGAATGTCAGATGTGCTGCAAGAGGCAACGTCCTACAAAGATGGATGAACTGGCAAAAGACAGGTGAATGTCAGATGTGCTGCAAAAGGCGTCCTGCAAAGTGGATGAACTGGCAGAGACAGAGTGAATGTCGATGTGCTGCAAAGGCAACGTCCTACAAAGGAAATGGATGAACTGGCAGAGACAGAGTGAATGTCAGATGTGCTGCAAAGAGAGCAACGTCCTACAAAGGATGGATGAACTGGCGAGACA
The DNA here is from genome assembly GCA_020796225.1 of Arion vulgaris. Lineage (NCBI taxonomy): Eukaryota > Metazoa > Mollusca > Gastropoda > Stylommatophora > Arionidae > Arion > Arion vulgaris. The sequence continues at coordinate 9,714 of JADZMA010001086.1, forward strand.
GGTGAATGTCGATGTGCTGAAAGAGACGTCCACAAGGAAGTGGATGAACTGGCAAAAGACAGTGAATGTCAGATGTGCTGCAAAGGCCATCCTCAAAAAGTGGATGAACTGGCAGAGACAGAGTGAATGTCGATGTTTGCAAAGAGGCAACGTCACCAAAGGAAGTGGATGAACTGGCAGAGACAGGTGAATGTCGATGTGCTGCAAAGGCAACGCCTCAAGGAAGTGGATGAACTGGCAGAGACAGAGTGAATGTCGGGTGTGCTGCAAGAGAGCAACGTCCTACAAGGAAGTGGATGAACTGGCAGAGACAGGTGAATGTCAGATGTGCTGCAAAGAGGCAACATCACAAAAGTGGATGAACTGGGGAGAGACAGAGTGAATGTCAGATGTGCTGCAAAGGAGCCCTCCTACAAAAGTGGATGAACTGGCAGAGACAGGTGAATTGTCAGATGTGCTGCAAAGAGAGCAACGTCCTCAGAAGTGGATGAACTGGCAGAGACAAGGAATGTCAGATGTGCGCAAAGAGGCACGTCCCCGCAGGAAGTAGGTGAACTGGCTGAGACAAAAGGGGAATGTCAGATGTGCTGCAAAGAGGGAACGTCCCACAAAGGAAGTAGGTGAACTGGCTGGGACAAGTGAATGTCAGATGTGCTGCAAAAGGCAACGTCCTACAAAGGAAATAGGTGAACTGGCTGGGACAGAGTGAATGTCAGATGTTCGCAAAGAGAGCAACGTCCTCAAAGGAAGTAGGTGAATGCTAGGGCAAGTGAATGTCCCGGATGTGCTGCAAAGGCAACGTCCTGCAAAAGGGAAATAGGTGAACTGGCTAGAGACAGAGTGAATGTCAGGTGCTGCAAAGGAACGTCCTACAAAGGGAAATGGATGAACTGGCAAGAGACAGAGTGAATGTCAGATGTGCTGCAAAGAGAGCAACGTCCTACAAAGGATAGGGGAACTGGCTAGAGACAGAGTGAATGTCAGATGTGCTGCAAAAGGCAACGTCCTACAAAAAGTGGATGAACTGGCAGGACAATTTAATGTCAGATGCGCAAGAAAGCCATCACCCCAAAGGAAGTAGGTGAACTGGCAGAGACAGAGTGAATGTCGATGTGCCAAGAGGCAACGTCCTGCAGGAAGTAGGTGAACTGGCAGAGACAGAGTGAATGTCGGGTGTGCTAAAGAGGCAACATCCTACAAAGGAATGGATGACTGGCAGAGACAGGTGAATGTCAGAGTGCTGCAAAGAGGCAGCATCCACAAAAAGTGGATGAACTGGCAGAGACAGGTGAATGTCAGATGTTCTGAAAGGCAACATCCTACAAGGAAGTGGATGAACTGGCAGAGACCGAGTGATGTCAGATGTGCTGCAAGAGAGCAACATCCTACAAAAGGAAATGGATGAACTGCAGAGACAGAGTGAATGTCAGATGTTCTGCAAAGAGGCAACATCCACAAGGAAGTGGATGAACTGGCAGAGACAGAGTGAATGTCAGATGTGCTGCAAAGAGGCCATCCTGCAAGGAAGTGGGTGAATGGCAGAGACAGAGTGAATGTCAGATGTGCTGCAAAGGGCAACGTCCTCAGGGAAGTGAGGAACTAGCTAGGACAGAGTGAAAGTCAGATGTGCTGCAAAGAGAAACGTCTACAAAGGAGTGGGAACTAGCTAGGACAGAGTGAATGTCAGATGTGCTGCAAAGAGGCAACATCTTACAAGAAGTGGATGAACTGGCAAGAGACAAGTGAAAGTCAGATGTGCTGCAAAGAGAGCAACGCCCACAAAAGGGTCGACCTTGATGATGAGGACCTGCTATATTTAATTTTTTGGATACTGCAGGGCGAACGTGAATGTTGGTTTAGGTGGCAAATAGGTAAAATATGGGTGGGGCAGAAGCCCCCCTCTATAGTCGTGGCGTCATTTATGGAACCTAAAAATAAGTTTGAGTTTGCCAACCGCAAATACATTTACTAGTCGGGTTTACGGCGCAAACACTAAAGTTGCGTTTGGGGCACAACTAAACTGCCCCCCTGGGACAACCGAAAAGGTACTGTTGCATTAACCTTAAATCCCAGTAAAAAAGAGGTGGTGATGTGGCGGCGCAAAATTTCCCGTTACGTTACTGGGGCCGATTGAAGCGACCATCTAGAATATCTGTGCCAGCCACGGGCCAGTGTTTCCCCGGGACAGAAATGCAGTAGACATTGCAAAGTGCCAACATGGGCCCCGAAAAACCTGAGAATGTTCCTATTGCGGAATAAACTAAAGGGGGTTAGAAAAGTAAGGCCGAATTGTAAGATTTGACAGGCTGCCAACTCCGAACAATGGCGAAGGCGACACTTTCGATTTTGTTACAGTAAGATGCCGTCCAGACACAAAAGTAATGACGCAGGCAGAAAAGTTTCTGAGTATGCCAAACCACCCAATGGAAAACAGATTCCAAAATCTAGCAATGTGCGGCTGAAAAAACAGCTTTATTCATCAGGCCAAGACCCCAATAGACAAACTTCAAAACTCCAAAAGTTGCTCCCCCCAAAGTCTGTGCCAGAACAAACCTCTTAGAGAGGGGACTGAACCAGAAGTATGTATCCAGACAGGTTAAAGGAATCCGAAAGGATAAGCAGAACAGCTCAGCATAGATAGTCACTCTCAGTTTCTGATGCAGAATACCACATGATCTCTGGGTCCAGTATATCGGATGGGTCAACAGAAAGAAGTGAAGAAAGGAAGGCAGAGTGTAAAAGAATACCCATCAACGTTGAGGGTGCGATTAAAGTACCAACGGAAATTCTGTCACAACTATGATTCGAAATTCCAGGCAATCAAGGTGGCAACTGGGAACTGTTGAATACCAGACTCGATCCTCAACCTGTTGTATTTTGGCTGATGCAAAAACAGCACTCCAGTCTAGTGCCAGGTCTACAGATCCTACTGTCTAAACTGTCCAAGCAGCGCGGAGTGTCTTTCGGGGGATCCTCTCACTGTGGAATACCAGGAAATGAACAGCAGACCGATTGGGCCACTGAAGGTGCTGCAGGAAACAACCCGATGTCCAGTTAAACCACCAAAAAAAAGGTGATTTCAATCAGAAATCCCAAAATACCAACACAAGCGATTCTATATATGAGCAGGTTTGGGAAAAAGTTGTCATTCTGCGCCTTGAACAGGACACAATCGACTCTGCAGCCACTTATACAAAATTCAAGATTGACAATTCAGCCATGTGTACATGGGGACAGGCACACCAGACTGCAGAGCACATACTTCAAGACTGCCCCGAATATGATACACAAAGGGGAAACTTACTGGCCTAATGAAACAACACTTTTGACAGAAAACTAAAGGACTTCCGTGGGCTCAAAAAAAAGTGAAGTTCATACAGAGACAACTTTAATATATAGACAATATTTCAAACGACGAAAGGAAGATGCCGTACAGGGCAAGCTTATGTGCCCAAAGATTGAAATGTTCTAATTGAACAAAGTCAGAAAGGTGCCCGACTTTGGCGTGAAACATAAAGCCCCAAAAATACTGCAAAAGATGATCGTAAAGGGGCAGTCAAGCCAAAATATCGGCTTTGGATCGTTCTAGGCAAGCTACCTTAAAATATATATATATAGTAAATAAAATGCTGGATGAAATAAGTGTAACCAAGTCACCATGGTATAACGTAAACATTCTGTCAAAGACCAATCACATTTGAATGATAAAATTAGCAGGGAAAAACGAGCAAAAAAACAACATATCTTATAAGGGGGCCTGTTTTGTAGGCCCGGTCTATATAATCTAATATATTTTATTACAAGCAGTCTGTAATATGTCATTATAGGCCTATAGTTAGATCGGATAAATTATTAGTTGGGCATGGTTTGTCGAAGATTATTAAAAATTTAGTATCTGTGTAAAAGCCTAGTCTATATTATCGGAGATCTCTTTTTATTTTATTTTATTGGCATTGATATGCATGCCATCTGTTATAACAGGAGATATATCTTTTGTAAATTTACATCTGTCAATGCTCTATTTTAACTATCGAATAACATTCTTGTTATTGTGCCGATATGAATAACTCCAGCGTTTTACACAGCCGAGGTGAATAACGCCTGCGTTATTCACCCGGCTTTTCTCCAGAATTATCCCCTGGCAGGGGTGAATAACCTCCCACTCTGCTATTAGGGTCACTAATCAGAGGTGAATTAGAGTTTTGGTTCTCAAATTATGTGATGTAGGGCCCCAAACTAATCATTTTACAGAACAGTGTAAAGAGATCAATGAAAACTTTTTTATGATCCCAGCACATGGGAAAGACTAGCTGATGACAGAGTTGTGTGGAAAGCCAAATTACGAAGGCGGAGTCTTTTTAGAGAGACTATGTATGAGCTGAGCGACACGAGAGAAAAGCGAAACTCAGGAAATATCCAGTAAAAAGCTTACAAATTTACGTCTGTAAAGCGAAAAGGCCATACATCATATATATAATATATATATATATATATATATATATTAAGAGATCAGTAGTACGGATATGACAAAAATGTTTCGTCAAGACTAAATTAATAAAATGACTGATAAAGATATTGTGGTAACAATGCTGACTATCTGTTTCTGTTCTGCTTCACATTGTTTAACCTTGGTCAAATATTGCTCTGTCTTATATATATATATAGCTAGGAATACAGACAAAATAAAAAATTATTAAAAAACCTCTATGATGGTTCCCGCCCGGTATTTGCCGGGGCCATAAGAGAACAAAATAGCGGCCTGCAACCTAAGGCATGTCGAAGAAGGACTAAGGTGGCATTTGGCGTAGGGCTGGCTACCCCATCCAGTAGAAAATTTTAGCCACAAAATCCAACCAACCATGAACAAGTATGTATGAAATGGGAAAAACAGCCAGGTTGTAAATGAGATGGGAAATATTTCCAGGATTAGCATCTTGGGATTATGTGAAACTAGGTGGAATGGTGCAGGCAAACACCGTCTAAACACAGGAGAAACAATGCTGTTCTCAGGCCATATGGAAGAAAATGCCCCATGGGGAAGGGTGGCTTTAATGCTATCTAAAAAGCGGAGAATGCACTAATAAAATGGGGAAACAGTGAGTCCTAGGATAATCAGCAAATTCAGAACCACCAAAAGAAAGTATTCTTGAATGTGACCCAGTGATATGCACCTACCAATGATAAAGAGGAAAAAATAAAGAGAATTTTAATAAAACTTCAAAATACTATAGGTAATCAAAAAATAGGGAAAATCAAAAATTTTGATGGGTGACCCCAATGCCAAAATAGGTTCGGACAACATGGCTTGAAATCATGGGAAACACGGACTAGGATAATGAACGAAAATGGGGAAATATTCACTAATTTCTGTGCAGCGAATCAATGCGTCATAGGGGGAAGTGTTTTTCCCACATAAAAAGAATATAAAACAACCTGGGTATCCCCCAGATCACAGAACAGAAAATCAAATTGACCACATATGCATAAACAAAAAATTCAGGTCATCTCTACAAGATGTAAGGGTTCTAAGGGGGCAGATGTAGATTCGGATCACCATTTGCTGATAAGTAAATTAAACTGAAGCTTAAGCGATACATAACATCCCATGAACATAGACACCAATATAATGTAGGATACCTCAGAAGTAAAGAAACAAAGGAACAGTTCACGATCACAGTCTCTAATAAGTATGAGGTTTTGCTGCAATTAGAAGATGAGGTGAGTGCAGAAGAATGCTGGCAGCAAGCCAAAAATATTTGGAATGAAACATGCAGAGGTATTAGGAAAGAAGGGGGCGGAATCATAAGGCATGGATAACTCCAGAAACTCTCAAGGAAATAGAAAAAAGGAAAAAGAGGAAAGCAGATTTAAATAATAGCAAAACTAGAACTGCCAAAGCCATAGCCAGGAAAAGTACACAGATACTAACAAGAAAGTGAAGAAACAAATAAAGTTAGATAAAAGACAATACGTAGAAGATCTGGCAAGAGAAGCAGAGGTAGCTGCAGGAAAAGAAACCAGGGATCTTTACATCACTAGAAAGCTAGCAGCAAAATACAGTCCATCAAATGGGTTGATCAAAAATAGTAGTGACGAAACTATCACTAATGTTAGAGACCAAATGGAAAGATGGATGGAATACTTGAAGGAACTCCTGAACAGACCAGCACCTACAAACCCCAGATATCAACGGCAGAAATTGACTTGGACATCAACTGTGAGAAACCATCCAAGGAGATTAGTAAACCATTAAACTTTAAAAAGATGGGAAAGCGGCGGTCCAGATGGTATTCAGCGGAGGTGGTTAAGCCAACATAAACACATCCACAGAAATACTGTATAAATTATTTAGCAGAATCTGGAGACGAAGAAATACCAGCAAACTGGAGAGAAGGATACCTGGTGAAGCTACCAAGAAAGGGGACCTTCAGAAGTGTGAAAACTATAGGGAATAATGCTGTTGTCAGTACCTGGGAAAATACTAAGCAGAGTCATCCTGGAGAGACTGAGAGATGCCATCGATATAAAGCTAAGAGATGAACAGGCAGCCTTCCGACCAAATAGATCCTGTGCTGACCAGATAGCCACATTACGTATAATAATAGAGCAAAGTATTGAATGAAATCCCACTTTATATCGGATTTGTGGATTATAGAAAGGGTTTTGACAGTATTGATAGGGAAACCCTTTGGGAAGTTAATGAGGCTTATGGAATCCCCAGAAAATTATTAACCAAAAAGAAAATATACAGATTAAAGTAGGTTCTTCTGAAGGTAAATAACAGATATTTTTGGGCATAGAAACAGGGTTTGGGGATGCTTTATCATTTTGTTGTTCTTACTGACAATAGACTGATTTAGTCAAACCAAACAGAAAGGGAATCCAAGGGATCTGCAGAGCAACTGATTTGGTTTGCTGATATATCCCCTTCTGTCACTAAAAAATCGATGCGGGGATAAAATAAACACATTAATAAAAGGTCCGACTGGGTAAACATTCATGGGGAAAAAAAGATATTGAGAATTACCAAAAAAGCCCCTTTGATCCCCCGGGGTGAAATCACTTAGAGGGAACTTAACATATTTGGGCAAACGAACGGGTGGCAGATGGGAATGTTAAAAAAAGAATAAAAGGCAAAAGGGTTTTTTCATAAAATTTTAAGTAAGAAATCAAACAGAACAAAAATTGGATATTTCCTAATTTAAAATTCTCTGTATGGTTAGAAACATGGAAAACTAAATTTCTTTCTCGAACCCCAGCCCCACAGCGTGGTGTCAAAGAGTTTTCAAAAAACCCCAGTTATCCTTATAGATAGCTCTTTTCCCTTCTGTTATCTCAGGTCCTTTTTTGCGGGGGCCTTTTTTGTTTTGTACCCATTGTATACAGCATTGCTTTTTAGGCCCTGCGATGGTAATTTTTTATTTTAAAACCCATTTAATTTTTTTTTTTGATAATCTAGACATTTGTACCCATTTCTTCCTATGTCTTCATTTCTAAACCCGGTCTCTTCTTGTTCCCCAGCATTCGTGACCATCTCTTCATTCTGTTGTGACTAGTTTTCTTTTTGTTTTTGTCAGCGTCAGGTTTGTTTGTAACATAATGCAAAACAATACCTAAATTGCAAACATTCATCAACTGGTGTCTCCCCAGAATAGGGGGAATAGAGGGATATAGGGTCACAAATGGGGAACTTAGGGAAAAGAACAGACAGTTCCCATGACAACGGGTTTAAAAAAAAGGCGCTGGCGGATGGACACACTTTCAAAATGGGGGGAATATAACAAAGGGTCCTTGCCTGGGAAACCCGGGACAGCGAAAGAAGGAGGCAAATCATGGGCAATTTGGGGGGAGATCAACAAATAAAAAAAAGAGCTGGAGGGGCTGGGAATAGCAGAGATAGGAAGACTTCTAGTTGGTTGAGGCCCATGCCCCCGGGAAAAAGGGAAAAAAGAGATGGTTCACGTTGCGTTGGATGGGTGAAAGGACTGTTTTTTGAAAGGATCATTTTTTCTATCTCCCCTTGTTTGGGGGGGCCATTGACTGGGTGATGCGAAATTTGCATGGGAAAAATGGGTCGTTTGGGGAAAAATATTTAAAAATTTGTTTTTTAAATGATATTGACTTGTTGGAAAAAAAAAAGATATGCAATGAAAAAAAGACAACTTGTCATCTATACCATCAAAGTTGGACTAGATAAACAAAAACAAATATAATGGGCACCTGGAGTAATGCAGTCGACACCACAGGGGAAGATTTGTCAGAATAAAGGGGTTCAACGAGGGCACACCCCAAAAAAGGGGTTTGAACTGCCCCATGGTGGGATGGGAAGTGGAAAGGTGTGGATAGACAAAACAGGTGTTAGGAGGGGGAAACTGCCAGGAAAAAAGGGAAATACCATCCTGTAATTTTTAGTTGAAAAAAAAAATGAATAATAAAAAGGGGCAAAGCTCTTTCAAGGGTGGTAAAAAAAGGAAGTGGGTGAGTTCTGTCCGTGTGGAATAAAAACGTTGAATCTGTTCTGGCTTGGGGAAATATGAATGGTCAGTAAAGTCGGGTGTTATTGACTTCCCGGCTTGGTCTTACCGGGGAGGACAGATGAAAACAAGGGGGAAGGGTCTGTTTGCACTTTTAGGCAGAGTGACCCGAAGACATTGTAAGGAAACATCAAAGACAATACTTTAATAAAGGAAAGGTTTGATGTAGATGATTTTGGGCGGTGGGGGAAAACAAGGGTGCTACAGCATCAAAAAACGTCACCTGGTCCCGATGGCATCGAAAGGGGACATTGGGGTTGTCGATGGGGTGGGGAAAAATGGGTGGATCAAGCAAAAGATTGACTGCAATAATCCAAAAAATGTTTCCGCTACCTGGTACCCTGCAGCCGGCAAAAAAAACCCAAAAAATTTGGGGGTTCCGGGGTTTACCATAAATACAAAAAAAATTGTGGAAAAAATTCCGGAAAAAATCCCCCAACGGGGGTTCGTCTCCTTCCCCCCACCCTTGGGGTCCGCTTAGGAGCTAGCTGGCCCGGGTTCGCCATATCCCTTGAGGGTTTCCCGGGAAAACAGGGGCCCATGACCTTGGTCCTTAATAGAGTCCGTTTATTTTTTTAAAGGGCAGTTATGCCGATATCAGCCCCTTCCCCCCCCAATTGGGTCTTTGGCCCTCTTCCAGCGAAAAATAGTGTTTAAATGTGGCAGTTGACGCATCCCCAACAACAATCCACCCTGGCTTACACAGGGTCACCATTATCCCCGTGTTGTTCAATGCCTATACTGTGAGCATCACAAAAGAGCAGATCACGGTTAGAGGAAGGACAATGTCTTTGCAGATGATGTGTTGGTGATCGTCAGGAAAGGATAGAGAAAGCTTGTGGAGGAATTTCAGTCAGAACTGACCGAGGTAGAGGGTGCATTGAAGCAGGAGCATTGATCAACCCCAAAAGCAGCAGGACATGGTTCTCTTTAAAAAACCCACATCTCAACACTCCAACACCATCTGTGGTTTTGTGTTCAGAGGTGGTGGACCCGATCTCATATATGAAATACCTGGGCTGCTTTGTTGTGGTCTAGCTTTCGGAACACATAGCTCATGGATAATGAAGGCAAGGAAAGGTTTGCTGGCGATGAGGGTAATGGCTGCGGTGGATTGTGAACAGCGCCTCTTGTCTTTTATACCGGGCCTGGTCCTTTCTGTCTTGAGTATGCACTGCGACCCTGACTCTCAGTCATAGTCAGATAGAACGACTGAAAGAATACAGAACAGGTGATGCGCATTATACTTGGTTGCACTAAAGACACGTCGTGCAGGCGCTATCTCCTGACTATCCTATTTGGGTATAGAATACTGATAGCCGTGACGAGCATACCTTGAGTCAATGTGACACACACATCCTCTGCACTTGGAAATAGAGACAAGGAAATGGGTTTAAAAAAGAGGAAAATTTTGGGATGGGTCAGGCGAGGACTGTATTGAACAGGTGTGTACACTTGAAGACATTGATCCCAGTGAAGAATGGATACCAGTGCCAAGAGGAATCGCTACATCCTTTTCTGTATGCATTGAACTTGATAAAGAATGCAGGCAACACAACCCACTTGTTGTGGAGGCAGAGGTTCAGGCATTAATTTCTGAGAACGCTGGGGCATGATGTAATCATTTATACGGATGGTTGGTGATTCGACAGTAATGGAGCTCGTGGGCTTTCACTGCCCCAGGTCGGGGGTGATGTTGTGAAGGAAGACAGTGGTGGTTTTGCCATGACTACGAGCAGTCTCACTATAAATCTTTAAGCTTCCCAAAGGGATGATTTGGCTAGAATACAGATTTTTATCCATCATGTTTTCTCAGTGACTCAATGAAAATATCTCAGGAAGATTTAAACATGATGGGCTAGGAGACATTGGATAGAATCGCTGGGAGGTCTAAGCTGACAAAGATCAGTTTATTTTTTTGCTAGGGGATGCAGGGGTAAGGGCGAACTGCGATAGGTTTGCAGGTGGCTGCTGTCCAAAACGGACGAGCAATGGACCAGGCTGATATTATAAATTCCCTTTAAAGGGGAGGGCGTGTACATGATTCACGAATAGCGGTGAATCCACAACACTAACCAGACTGCAAGAACTCAAAGTTAAGTGGTGTAGCTAACAAGAATGCTATGCTGGCAGACAAAGAAGAATTGTAAAACCCAAAAAAGGGCCGGTGTTTAGTGCCCGCTGATGGACATACTGAGGAGAGATCAGAGCACTTATGGACTAATTTGTTCGACGTGCAGTGATGGTGATGGTGATCCACGACAAACTAAACTAAACTAATGCAGATATCACACTGGAATCTAAAATGATAAAAATAACAGAGCAGTTCACCCATTTAGGTAGCAATTTTTATTGCACAGGGAAAAGTTAAAAGAAATTATGATACGAAATGGCAAAGCAACATCAGCTTTAAAAGTCTAAATAAAATATGGAACTGCAAGTTATATAGTATTAAAACTAAATTCGATTTTGAATTCTAATGTTGTATCAATCCTAACATATGCCAGCGAGAGTTGTAAAATGACTAAAGATATAGAAAGCAAGTTGAATGCATTTGAAAATAGATGTCTGGAAAATAATGAATATAAAATGGAACAATTCAGAAGAAATGATGAAATCAGAAATGTCTGGTCAACACTAGGGGTCAATTGTTATAAGAAAAAAAAGATGGGGATATGTTGGGCACACCTTGAGAAGAAATGATCAACGAATATCAAAGCAGGCATTGAAGTGGGATGCAAAGGGTTCAAGAAAGAGAGGTGACTAAGAGACCCCGGCGAACTTTCGAGAGAGGGAAATATGGTCTCAGTTCCATGGAGGGGATTGAGCGAGTTGCCCAGGATAGAGAGGTATGGAGAAATTACTTGCAGGCCCTATGTACATAAGGTACAAGAGGAATTATATATATATAATAATATATAATATAAATATATTGATAAAAACTTTCTGTCCTTTACCTCATTTAACATCACATTAGTCATTTAGATTCATGGAATTCTAATCATTCTTCTTTCAGGGCCTCAGAAAGTTCTTTTCTGTTGTCCATGACTAAACTGCATCAGTATTGGGTTTTATGCATCAATAACTCATTTGAATCAACTACTCCCTCCCTTTTTATGATATATATATACAAAATATATGAGAGGGAGTCAATTGGTTCAATGAGGTTTTGAGTGCTACATAGAACAAAAACTGATTGGATGCTAGTCATGGAAACAGATAGAACAATCTTTAGGCCCGAATGGCCAGAAGAACTTAGAATCAGAACTAAAAACTAAGGAGTGTTGAATGAGTCAAAGGGACAGAAAGCTTATTATCAATGAAAGAGGCCCCCTGTGTGGTGCCGGGTCCTGGGAAACAAAGAATAGTACCTCTGGGCCTAAATGCATGTTGTAAGAGGCAACTAATGTAGGCACTAGGAAGCCCCTAGTAAATAAAAAGCAGTGCAGAAATGGATGTGCTGGCCTGCTTGTAGGCACATAACTGGCACAACATACAATCATTCTTAGGCTCAGATCACTCCCAAATCACAAGAGTTGTTGACAGGTGGTCGATATGGGGTTCAAAAGGAAGAAGAAGAAGGAGCCATCGTTTTGGATATGTGATGAGATAGGTGGGTTTTTAGACATTGTAACAACAGGTAAGGTGAGGGAGACAAGGCACATGAAGACTTGCGAGAAAATTTGTTGGATAGTCTGACTTTATGGCACAGAAGCGTCAACCCCTGGATGATGCAAACACCAGAGACAGATTTGTGGATTTGGGCCCTTTATTAATGTGGTAACTGCTGATTGGGTGGGATCCAGTGTCATTGCTATACATGTCATTTCAATGTTGACAGAGGGAACCCGATAACTATGCAACCATTTCTCCTTGATTCGCCAGTCTCAAAAGCTTTTTTTGTAGATGCCAGTTCCTCCAACTCCTCATCAGACTTCTCAATGTCACATACTACACTATCTGGACCCAGTGCACCGTGGGTTTACCCTGTACCATCTTTGATCCCCTCCCTTCCCATATCATCTTCGTATATTCCTAGTTGTTTTACCCTTACCTATCTTTGATCCCATCCACTTCCCATATCATCTTGTATATTCCCTAGTTTTTTACCCTTGTACCGATCTTTGATCCCCTCCACCTCCCCATTATCATCTTGTATATTCCCCAGTTGTTTTACCCTTGTACCGTATCTTTGATCCCCTCCACCCCCCCATTATCATCTTGTATATTCCCTAGTTGTTTTACCTTGTATCTTTGGTCCATCCACTCTCCCCAAACATCTTCATTATATTCCTAGTTGTTTTCCTTGTACCGTATCTTTTATCCCATCCCTCTCCCCATATTCTTCATTATATTCCTAGTTCTGCATTTATCTACAATATTCTCTGGTAGAATTTTGACAACCATATCTTTCTTCTAGATAGTCTTAGTAAGATCAGTAAATTGTGCCCCATGTGTGTTCTGTTCAGGTTATTTCATACTTCCTGACATACCGATTTGTTTGCACTTCCCTAGTGCGGACAATGTAAAAATGATAAAACTGGACTATTTTATTTATTTATTTACATCTTAAAGTGAAACTTAATTACAAATTTGCTGCAAAAGGTAAAAAACACACGCTTTGCAGCAATGAGTAAATAAAATATCAAATTATGTGTGCATATATTAATATCTAACTTATCTGTCAAGGGTTTGCTTAATCATAACAAAACATGGTTACTCTTGGTCCCAACCACATGTTGTTTTCAGGTAGTAAGCAAACGTTGAATCACATTAAATACACTTACAACTAGATTTAAACTAGAAATTTCTGAGCAAAGAATGGGAGATTTTGCTATATATATATATATATATATAGAGAGAGAAAAGATAAGTCTTTAGAGCAGTCAACAATCAATCTACGTGTTGACTAAATTCAAAGAAAAATTCACAAAACTGTCATCTACCAGGAGCTGAAATACCATCAGTGTCCAGTGGTTGATGTTTCCAGACAGGCTTATATGTATCTCTATCCACTTTTACCCATAATTCTGTCAAATTTTGATTGCAAAAGCGCTTCAGTCCCATGTTTGCTTCCTGTACACAAGGCAGCGTCCAAAACCTGGCGAACAAACAACAAAAATGTGTCAATTTAAACTGAAATCTGGGAACAAACAAAATATAAGTAGCCTTTTTATTTATATCAACTAGCAGTTTAGCGTTCTTGCAGGGAATTATTTTAAATCTATTTGTAAAGTCCTAAAAACATCCACATTGCTTCAAAATCGGCTTCTTCCCCATAAAAATCAATCTTTTCTCTCTATGCATCGAGTAAATCTTGATACAACAAATTCCGTTCCGTGGTTGACAAATAACAATTTAAAAAGTCCCTCATTTAGCAGTAAAATCTGATTAATAAATTCCCCTGAAAGTTGAATTTAGTTTAAATTTAGTTGTAATATTTTACCACTTTTAAAGTTACATTTGTTATCCTTTACGCTGATCTTAAGCCCCATAAACTGTCCTAATTTTGATTGCAGTAAACCTGATAAATTGGGAAATTAGGAGTTGAAAAAAATAATTGGCAAATTAAATTTGTTCAGATTACTAACTTATCGACGTGTTAAAAAAAAACATTTTTGCCTGAGCTGAATCAGCTCATGTCTACGCAATTTAGGGCACATTATCAACTACCCCATGAAACTTATAAATAAATGTTTTAAAATCGTTACAATAATAGTGCGTTATCATAGCATTATATGACCAGTACTTGATGGAAGTAATAATTTGGTTGTAATATCTTTGTTAAAGTCTGCATGTAGTGTGTTGTGACATTAGTCACTTTGTTGTATTTTTGCTGATAAAGCTTTGCCTGTTGGTTGAAAAGTTGTGTGTTTGTCATTGTTTTGTAAAACTACCATACTTGTGATTACGTGTTTTTGCAGAAAAGTAACAACATGATCACATGACCGAATTTTGTGAAAACATGGATAGACATTTTGGGGATTTATACATAGAATGACCATGTCGTTAAGTTGGAATATGGTTATAGAAAGAAAAAATAGTTCAGTTTGATAATTTTCCCTCTCAGTATCTCTGAAGCTATCTCTGATAGCTACTCTAACTATCTCTAGCTAAGCCTCTTGCCAAATTTCAAGCCGTAGGATGTCCATATATCTCCAAACAATTGAGACAGACATACAATGTAATTCAACTGATTCTTATATATATATTGATTACTTTTGTATGACTAATTAATGACATAATTTGGATTAATGTCTATAGAGATAGTCTTGCTTCTATTTATATTTATAAATTCTATTGCTACCTTTTCCCCATGTCAGGATTTTGAACTGTCAAATGTCATTTCTGTTTGTCTCTTTCTTCACTATTACACTAATTTTGTCATATGTTTGTCTTCAAAATGTTCTCATGACATGCTCAACAAATGTGGACTGCTTGTTGTCAAGTAAGTAGAATTGTGTCATTGTATAGTTACATATTTCTATTTGGTAGTTGCATGTATTCATTTAGATATTTGTTAGATTCTTAATATAATTCTGTAAAACTGTATTTTCATAACCTCCATTTATTATATTGTTTGTTGAAAGGATGTCCACTAATTACTTCTACATAACAGGTTGGAGTAATGCAATGAACAATTCTCTTTTCTGCTGCATGAATAAAAGTATTAACACTAGACACTTCTAATAGTTTGATGCTATTTTTGTCTAGTCTATTATATTCTTTCGTTTAGTACCATCTTTCATCTGATATTATGGATAAGCCCGTGGTTAAATTATATACCAAAGACACAGGAATAATATATGTTTTGCATTTTGATAAAGTACAACAGGAGACAAAAATCTACATTTTGATCACAAGGACTTGTCAAAGTACTAGGCAGACCCATATGTTCTGAGTCTCACCAGAGAAGTTCAATTACATGTATGCTGATGGTGCATTATGTGCCTTGTGGTGATAAAGACTTTTTGGTTATAGTCAAATTAGTGATTGTTGCTTTAATTTGTACAATTGTCTTAATTTGTGTACTATTTTTTTACCTTCTGTTATTGTACACTTAATATCTAGCTTTCATTTCTAAGAAAGTATATACAGTAAACCCTCGTTAACACGAACTGCTTAACAGAACACCGTTAACAAGAACAAAAATGTGGTCCCGTCATAAATGTCTATTTCTTATCAGTAAATAACACTAAATTTCATGTTACCACGAATCACGAACTGTATTTTAGTCCCTCCATTAATTTATCTCCAACTTTA
>JADZMA010001087.1:0-25478 GCA_020796225.1 Arion vulgaris
TTTGGGTGTTATAGTAACGGTGCCATCTGATATGTCACTGCATTTGCTCTTTAGCACATTGTCTCTATTTATCGAGTTTTCCATCCTCTGTGAAAAGGCTGCCTAAATATATGCATTCAGAAACTCTCAAGGAGAGACAACGAAGACAACCAGAACAGCAAATCCTGACGGCAACAAATAAAGAAAGTTGTCTGACCAGATGGGCTATGGGAAGAGAGGTTTACAGAGACATGGCCAATCCCAATCAGTTTACAAGGAGAGATTAGAACATTAGAGGAGGGATTGGCTTCAAATGTTGATCTCATCCGTTTTGGTGAAATTTTTTCCTGATGATTCTATTCTCTGTCTTATGATTGTTTTGATAATAAAATTGGTTGTCTTCCTGTTCTGCTTGTTTTATATTTAATGTGTGTAGTTTTCTTCTAACAAACATTGTAAGTAATTTGTCTTCAACTATGGATAGTGATTGTGTAATTGGTTTACTAAGAAAGTGATTCACTTTTTGTTGATTCTTAAACATTGGTGATGTTGAGAAACTTGTCATTAGTCAGTATTAGTCACAACAAGTTCATCCTGTCAAACAATAGGGGAGGCCGGAGCACAGTTGGTCACATTTTTTAAATAAATAAATGTAGTCCTAAAAGTTCTTAAGATTTATTTAAGTGTATTGTACCAGTGCATAGGGTGACCACTTAGGTTCATAGTAAAATATATTTTGTGTTAAACTCACAACTGCTAGGCATAAAATAAGTTACCATTACCCTACCCCATATGACCCGCTGTACCCCAGATAGGGCACAGTGGTTCAGTACTAGGGGCACAGTGGGTAAAACTTCAGCACACATGACAAGCTTCAAAACAGACGTAAAAAAATATTTTCTTCTAACTTCTTTCACATAAATGGCTGAACAACATGGAGATTATGTGCATCACTGGGGAATAAAATAGAAAAAATTGACAAATTCTCCTTTATACTTCTTCCCATCCCTGGGCTTGTCGTGACTCTTTGCCATTCTCGCAGCTCTTGCGCCTTCGTCGCCTTTACAGCGAGGACAATGATTTTCTTGAGAGAGCTCGCGAGATGCTTGATTTCTTTCGCAGGCGCCTATGCCCGGAGAGGGTGCTTGTCTCGCTATGCATCGAGTTCAGAAAATCACTCGCCAGCAGGCCCTTACCAGCGAGCATAGGAGTACTAACTCTGACAGAGTAAAACTTATCTCAACTTTCCACCCCATAGTTCACTGGTGAAAAATGTTTTATTCCGTCATCTGTCTATCCTTAAGTCAGATCCTGAGACCCGTTCTGTCTTCCCAACTATCCTTTGGTGGCTTACAGATGGGACAGAAGTCTTAAGGATATGTTGATACACAGTCGCCTCAAGTCCAATATCCAGACTCATTTTGGCACTGTCCAGTGTGGCTGCACGGTGTTGCAACTAGTGTGCTTATATGATACAGATGCATACTGTATCTTTTCCTTTAGCCACGTTTCTTATTGACAATGGTTTCACATGCGAGTCCCGTAATCTTATCTATGCCATTATCTGTAAGCAGTGTAATAAGGCTTATATCGGTGAGACAGGCAAGAGGCTCAGTGACCATTCACCTAACACTTGGCGACAATACGCCAATGCTCTGCTAGACCACTGTAGCCACCCATTTCAATGATACTGGCCATTTAGGAGCTCACGATGTCCAGGTCTCAGCCATCCGATCATGTTCCTCGGATGATCGCAGTCAATTTGCTCTGGAGAATCGGTTGATTTCTTTGTATGGTACCTTGCCACCACGTGAGCTCAACGTATTACATTCCTATGCTTCTTAGTACTTCTCTTCCCATGCCTTGTAATCTATATGGTATATGTTATGTATTCAAGTTATATATTTACTAGATTTTTCATTGTTTCTCTTCCGTTCTATTTTAGTTTTTATTGTGTTTTTTGTGTTACATTTATTTCGTATTCGCTTTTATTCAAAGATTTTCATTAGAAACGTTTGTATTTGGTCGTCCATTTGTTTTTTAAAATTTATCACTCCTGTTGTTTGTTTGCTTGATAAAGGTCTTGTTGGTGGAAACGTTGCTGTATTTTATCATTGTTTTTGTAATTTGTAAAACTACAGTACTTTGTGATTACGTGTTTTGCCAATCAAATAGTTTTACTGCAGTCTCATCTATTTCAGATAAAATAAGCAGCTTTTGCATTCTTTCAGTCCCCACATGCTTAACAGGAGGCGGCAGTTTCATGAGGATATCATCTGCATCTTGACAATTCTCTGCCAGGCATAATGAATGCCTTTTATGTTTAGTGATATTTCAAGTAATGAACCACCCATTCTTTGAGACAGTTGCTGACGGAGGCTATTTTTGCAGCATAATGAACTATTGACCTTTTGGTTGCAAATTTGATTAACACATAATCCCCTGGATTTAAGTGATCTATATCAGTCACTTATAAATCAATGTCATCAGATTCCAAAGTAGGCAGATCTGACACTTCTGATTAACTTTCGGAATTGAAATCCTCATCTTGTTCACTATTAGAATATTCTTGTGCATTACAAGGTTGAACAGAATCTTCTTTCAAATCTGGTTAGGTCTACACTGTTTTTTTCCCCTAGATTTAGAGTTCTATAGCTTGAAAGCAGGTCTGCTTCAAACATTTCTTTACAGGGTATCAGTTAAGATAGTTGTCTTGGCCCTATTTCCACGCTGACTTAGTGTGGATGGTTTTGAAACTGCTTGAGGATGTAGGGAAATTTGTGCTTATGTTACTATAGAACTTTATATCAATGTAGCCGGAGTAAAAACAGGAAATCTACCATCTTGTCCTACAGTCACAGGTGTTGTAGGCCTACACTTTCACTAATTTATTTTTGCACTGTGCTGGTAGATGCAATTGGAGTCTGGTCCGTTACAGTTGAAAATAAGAAATCATCCTCAGTAACAATCAGTCTGTTGATGGGATAAATACCACAAGCTGTAAACCCACACTGAATATTGTAAGGAGTGAATGCTTGCACAAATGCATTTCCCAGGAGTTCTCCAACATCATAAATGATAATTCCTGACTATCAGGTCATGACCCACTGTGCCCCCATTGGTGTGATCCACTCTTACTCATCGCAGGAAAAACATTCTCCTTTCTCTCTTATGGTGAATATTACTTCTGTTCTTCATTAGAAGCATTCCTAATACTACAAATAAGATTAGAGTAATAAAAGGTAATGGCTTGCTTACGCCAGTTGTAAATCTTAACAATTTTGTCAGTGATGTCAATATTTAGTTCAGACATGTGAAACTAAATATTAACTGTAAAAGTCTTAGTTTCAACACCAAGCGTTCAAAATTACAATGATGGCATAATAAGCGAAGATATGTAACTCTAGAATATTTTGTATTGTTTTTCACTGATTTCTGTACATAGTTATCGCTAATGACCCACTGTACCCCATGACCCATTGTGCCCCAGTCTCCCTACTTTATTCTTAATGCAAGAATGGGAAATGACAGGAAGATCCAAGAGGAAATGCACAGGAAGATCACAAAAGTTAGTATCCTATTTAGTTGTAAGCTTAGTACTCACAAGTTTAACACAACCAAGACATTTATACGAACATCAAAATTCAAAGCAGTCCATATATTTCTTGTAAGAGAGGACGATCTAGGGAGACCCTGAAACGAACTTTGCTGAGAAAGGCAAGAAATATCAATTTCACGGAAGAGATTGAGCGAGTTGCTCAGGACAGAGCGGTATTGAGAAATTATTTGCAGGCCCTATGTAATGTATACCGGTACGAGAGGAATTATTATATTATTATTATATATTTCTTGTTGCATCTGCTGTATGTTGTACTTTTATGAGCGAATGTTCTGATAGTCTTCGCTCACTCTTTCCACCATTTACTTCTTTATAGAAGCGTTTGGGGGATGAGAGTAAAGAGGGGGGGATAAGGATGTAATGATTTTCTTTCAAAGACAACTCTTCTTGGTAGAAATGAAAACAGAGCTAAATCAATGAAAATGTGATGCTGCTGTCAAGTTTGTACAGAGACCACAATAAAATTACTTATGTTCAATAAGCTAAAAATAAAGACTTCTAATGTCTGCAATCCCACCCCATGAGGCCATTACCTTGTAGTGGTGGGGGGCTTGCGTGCCTCAATGATCCAGAAAGCTATGCCGGCAGGAACGCTCTGTTCCTGGAAGGGTTACCCATGCCGGACAGGTCCAAGGTGAGAGGTCAGACTAAATGTGGCCTCCTGGTCCTCCAGGTTGGGGGTTGGGCGAGTCCCAACAACTCTGCCCCATAAAAAGAAAATGTTACAGAAACTTTAAAAGGAAAAAAATGCTCCCGATGTCCAGCGGTCTTGAGACAGAGTACCACTGTCAGCATGAACAGTATGGGTGAAAGCCGCAATGAAGCCCACGCTGGGAATTCAAGTCTGCTGGATGTCAAAACTAAACTAAGAATAGGATTCTGGAACGTCAGAACAATGTTCGAGACCACAAAGACATCACAGGTGGTAAAAGAGATGCAACACTATAAATTACACATTCTAGGGGTCAGCGAAAGTAGATGGACAGGCTTTGGACAGACGACAACTAGAACAGGGAAACCATCTTATACTCAGGAAGAGACGACGGGAATCATTCAGCCGGAGTTGCACTAATAATAAGGAAAGGATTGAATAAACATCTCTTAGAGTGGCACCATTAACGAAAGATTGTTGAAAGCCCGATTTAATGGGAACAAGGAAAGCTAACTATCATTCAATGCTATGCACCCACCTAACGAAGTCAAGAAGAGGACAAAAACACATTTTATAGAAGGTTACAGGAAATAGTGGACAAGGTCCCAGCTCAGGACGTTTTGTGCATAATGGGAGACCTAAACGCAAAAGTTGGAAACAATAACAGACACAGAGAAGCAATAAGGGGGAAAGAGGGATGTGGCACTGCAAATGAAAATGGAGAAATGTTGAGCAATTTTGTCTAGAAAACAGACTGATCATAGGAGGCACATTGTTTCCACACAGGACCATACACAAGTACACATGGATATCCCCAAATGGAAGAGATGAAAACCAGATAGACCACTTTATGATCAACAGTAAATGGCGAAAGACATTACTTGATGTAAAGGTGAAAAGAGGAGCTGACATGGGCAGCGACCACCACCTTGTCGTGCAAGGATCAGGCTCAAACTCAAGAAAACATATATACAAGCCAAGACAAGAACAGAATACTTTAATTTTAACCTATTAAAAGACAGAGAGATTGCTACAAAATATATAGTGGAACTAAAGAACAGATTTCAAATCCTGTCAGAGCAGTCAGACACAACACCAACTGAAAGTATCCAAGAAAAAATGGAATGCGATCAAAGGCACATATAAAATAGTTAGAAGTAGTGTACTGGGAACCAGTAAAGGACAACATAAAGAGTGGATAAGTGGCCAGACCTTAGAATACATCCAAAAGCGAAAGGAGAAAAAAATCTCATCAATAGCATTAGATCAGAACGTCAAAAAGATAAGGCAAGAAAAGAATATACAGAACTAAACAAAATGGTAAAAAGAAGTGCTAGAACAGACAAGAGACAATTTATGGAAAAGACAGCAGAAATAGCAGAAAAAGCTGCTAAAGTACATGATCTGCACACACTGTACAAGATTACCAAACAATTATGCAGAGGTAAAAGACACAACCATAACATGCCAGTCAGAAACAGCCTAGGACAACTGTTGACAACAGAGCAGGAGCAGGATATGAGATGGACATCCCACTTTGAAGATGTGCTAAACAGACCTGATCCTGAACATCCACCGGATATCCCACCGGCAGCACAGGATATTGATATCAACCTCAAATTGCCAGAAAAGCAAGAAATAGTAAAGCTATTGGATCCCTGAGAAACAATAAGCACCGAAATGATGAAATGACAGCAGAGCTTTTCAAGATCGATCCCATCTTAGCTGCAAACATATTAGAGCCATTGTTTGCAGATATCTGGGAGAAAGAAGAATTGCCTAAGGATTGGGCTAGGGGTACTGTGGTGAAAAACCCCAAGAAAGGAGACCTAACAGATTGCAATAACTGGAGAGGAATCACGTTGCTTTCAATCCTAAGTAAGATATTCTGCAAAATTGTCATAATGCGAATACAAAAAGCAGTAGACAAGTGTCTACGAATGGAGCAAGCAGGATTTAGGAAAGGAAGAGGAACAAATGAACACATATTTACCCTGCGTAACATTTTAGAACAATGTAGCCAGTGGCAAAGGACTATATATATCAACTTCATAGATTTTGAAAAGGCATTCGACAGGCCCAGAGACAGCCTATGGAAGATACTGAGACAATACGGCACTCGCAGAAGCTTGTCAACATCATAGCCCTTTATAAAGATTTCCTGCAACCTAAAGAATTCCAACAAAACATTCCCAGTAAAATCTGGTGTAAGACAGGGATGCGTAATGTCCTCTCTTTTGTTTAGTATTACAATTGACTGGGTGCTAAAAATGCCATAAACAACAAGCACCAAGAGGAATAAGATGGGCCCTTTTTAGATGCTTGAGGACCTGGACTTTGCAGGACGATATAGCCTGGTGTCACACAAATAAGAACATATACAAGAGAAAAGTACAATACTTCACAGCACGGCAAAGACAGTAGGCCTCAAAACAAACACAGGAAAACAAAAATTATGACAAACAGTGAAATCCAACAACCAGTAATGTTAGAAGATGAAACACGGGAAAGGGTTGAGCAGTTTACATATCTTGGTAGCGTACTGACACTAAATGGTGGCACAGAGGAAGATATAAAATCACGTCTGAGTAAGGCCAGAACCGCTTTTTCCAGAATGAAACCAGTATGGAAGTTCAAAATCTACAATAGGACCACAAAGCTTAAACTCTATAAAAGCATTGTTTTGCCAGTTTTGCTCTACGGATCGGAGTGTTGGAGGATGACAAGGAGATACTAGCAGGCTGTCGTTTTCCACCACTCTTGTCTTCGAGAATCTTTGGAATCTTTTGGCCAGTAAAACTATCCAATAACCAACTACTCCAAGACACAAGACAAGAGGCAATGAATGACATACTCAAAAAGAGAAGATGGAAATGGCTCGGACATGTTATGAGAATGAGACAAGAAATGCCTGCAAGGATAGCCTCACTTGGACACCAGAGGGAAAGAGAAAGAAAGGCAGACCACGGACAACATGGAGGCGCATGATGGAAGAGGAACTGGACACCGCATTCTGACGGGGCTCTGCGCTGAAGGTTGCACGGACAGGAGAGCATGGAAAGTCCTTTCTGAAGCCCCATGTGTCACTAGGCATGACGGATTAAGTAAGTAAGTAAGTAATGTCTGCAATTATGCTACTGATCAAACAGCTGAAAATATTTTTTTTAACAACAATGTTGACATGTGAAACTCGCCTGTGTGGGTGCCGCCTGAAGGAAAGCAAAGAATAGTACCACTGCAACCTACAATGCATGTCAAAAAGGCGATTGATGTAGGCCCTAGGATGCTCTCAGTAAATAAAAAGCAGTGCAGAAATCAGATGTTCTGGCCTACTTGTAGGTGCATAACTGACATAATGTACAATCGCTCTTAGGCTCAGATCACATACAAATCACACAGAGTGATTGACAAGTGGTCGACATGGAGTGTTCAAAGAAGACGTGAAACTATACACAAAAGAATGTATCAACGATTCTTGATTGAACAATGTATTTTATACATTTTAAATTTACAAATATTCAATTTTATATCTGAAAGTATACACACCAGACAGTTCTAAAACAAATGTGAACGTAAGTGTTTTTTCAATGTACACAAATGACTAAAATGGTTACAGCACAAATCACAACTGTACTGTACTTTTCTCAAATATTTTCTTCTGCGTACCTTTAATTCACCAGCTGTGGTAAAACCTTTATCACAAACATCATACTTCTAAGATTTTTCTCCTGTATGTGTTGTTCTGTGTTTTGTCAGGATATTAGACTGACAGAATCCTAGACCACAAACATTACACTTGTAAGGCTTCTCTCCTGTATGTAATCTTCGGTGTTCCTTCAGCTGACCAGATCGAGAGAATAATAGACCACAAACATCACACTTGTATGGTTTCTCTCCTGTATGTATTCTTCTGTGCTTTGTTAAGTTATTAGATTGACAGAATCCTGCACCACAATCACAACACTTGTAAGGTTTCTCTGATGTATGTATTCTTTTGTGGACCTTCAAATTAGTAGATCGAGAGAATCCTACACCACAAACGTCACACTTGTAAGGTTTCTCTCCTGTATGTAATCTTTTGTGTTCCTTCAGCTGACCAGACTGACAGAATTCTGCACCACAAACATCACACTTGTAAGGTTTCTCTCCTGTATGTAATCTTCTGTGTACATTAAGGGTATAGGTTTGAGAGAATCTTACACCACAAACATCACACTTGTATTGTTTCTCTCCTGTATGTGATCTTCTGTGTTTCTTCAGTTGACTAGATCGAGAGAATCCTCCACCACAAACATCACACTTGTAAGGTTTCTCTCCTGTATGTGTACTCCTGTGGTTTGTCAGACTTTTAGATAGAGAGAATCCTTGACCACAATCATCACACTTGTAAGGTTTCTCTCCTGTATGTGATCTTCTGTGTATCTTCAGGTTATCAGATCTAGAGAATCTTACACCACAAACATCACACTTGTATGGTTTCTCTCCTGTATGTAATCTTTTGTGTAGCTTCAGGTGATAATATTGAGAGAATTCTACACCACAAACATCACACTTGTAAGGTTTCTCTCCTGTATGTAATCTTATGTGTTTCTTCAGTTGACCAGATTGACAGAATCTTACACCACAAACATCACACTTGTAAGGTTTCTCTCCTGTATGTGTACTCCTGTGGTTTGTCAGACTTTTAGATAGAGAGAATCCTAGACCACAATCATCACACTTGTAAGGTTTCTCTCCTGTATGTGATCTTCTGTATATTCAGGCTATCAGATCTAGAGAATCCTACCACAAACATCACACTTGTATGGTTTCTCTCCTGTATGTAATCTTTTGTGTAGCTTCAGGTGATAAGATCGAGAGAATTCTACACCACAAACATCACAATTGTAAGGTTTCTCTCCTGTATGTAATCTTATGTGTTTCTTCAGTTGACCAGATTGACAGAATCCTACACCACAAACATCACACTTGTAGGTTTCTCTCCTGTATGCAATCTTCTATGTTTATTCAGGTGACCAGATTGTGAATCCTACACCACAAACATCACACTTGTATGGTTTCTCTCCTGTATGTATCTTCAAGTGTTCTTTCACTCTGCTAAATAACATAAAGCATTTCCACAATCCTCACACTTATATCTTCTTCTGTATGTATTCTTTTGTGCAAGTTCAGTTTATGAGAGTGAGTGCAACTAAAATCACATACATCACACATGTAAGACTTCTTCATTGAATGATTTCTTCTGTGTAGTTTTAGAATATCATCTGCAGCAGACACAGTATCACATTTGTAAGACTTCTCTGAACATGTATTACTCACAGATTGTTTATTTATTTTAGAAACATATAATTCATTTTCCGACAGTTTCTTACAATCTCCGTTAGTAACAGTCAGTATATTGTCATTCTTAAGCCCAATGTCTATAACCCTGACTTGACATTCCCTCTCTTTCCATGATTCTCTTAACTCATGCAGTCTTTGCTTTCTAGATGTCGAACCCAGATCTCCTATCCTGTTTTCTATTTTCTCTATGCTGTTGTCTCCATTATGTTCATTCGTTATCTCATAATCCCCTTTCTCATCTCCAGCATACATCACAATATTTCTCATGTGTTCTGTTAGTCTTCCTTTACTGTCTGTTTCATTTTCTGTATTTGGCTCTATCTTTATTGTGTATTGTTGAATATCTTCTGAGAAAACATCAGGTCTTACAAGTTGTGAGTGTTGAATGCTGCACTGATCTTCCATTTCTATTTTCTTAACATCAGTCATGTAGTTCCATTTGTAAGTAATGATCTCTGATAAATGGAAATAATGAATGGAGACAGTTATAAAACATATACAATAAATAACAATATAACATATAACTTGTAGATTTTAACTGTCTATGAATTAATGATGCACCATCACAGTAAATGAAATGGAGCTGAGATAGGTACATCAATTTAAATACCTCAGTGCCTTGAAAGCATCAGATGGCAGATCATAAATGAAGAGCAGGCCAAAGCAGCGTTCCAGAAAATGAGAAGCATATACATAAAAAAACTGTCAATTGAGGTCAGAATGAGAGTTATTCAGTGCTACATAGAGTCAATACTGACATATGGATGCAAGTCATGGACAGTAAATAAACAGACAGAAAAATCCTTGAGGAAGGCAGTGGGATCACCAGGAAAGATAGACTACGAAATGAGGACATCAGAAGCAGAGGTGATAACTTCATGCACAGAATACACTGAAAGACCACAAATGCAGTGTTTTGGACATTTAATGAGAATGAAATACAACCAACTACCAATAACAGCATACAATAAAAAGAGATCAGGTACTAAAGCCAAGGGAAGTCCAAGTAAAAGATGGATAGACAATATCAAGAACACACTAAATAAACATGGATATAACACAACAAGGTGACTCATCTTGCCCTGGAGACCAAATTAAAGCTTCCACCCCTACGCTTAATTACAAGAGTGGACAACAAATTCCATCATCCATCTGGGGAAAGACAATGAGAAGGGGAGGCTTAGAACAAGCAGTAGGGAGACAAAACATACATTTTTTGTGGACAGTCTGACTTATGGTACGAAAGAGCGTCATCATCTGTGATGATAGCGAACAGCACGGACAGAGATTTATAGAGATCCATGATCGTCTACGCCAGCCAGGACAGCATCTGATGATGATGACATAATGACAATGAACATGTAAAACTAAGATATGGTCTCAATTTTATGAAAGATAAATTCCATCTGCAACTCCCAGTAATTATTTGAAACAGTTATATTAGAAAAACAAAACTAACCTACATAAATACAAAAAGTATCACAGTGACAAGTCACTTCCTGCACTTAGATCAGCAGGAAGTGTATCACAAAAAACAACCAGGCAGTGTGCAAGTGACTTCTGGGAGGAATTATGCAGAAGTATCCAGTTTTCATTTGATTTGGGAAACATAAGAGATGTTTACGAAGGTGGGAGGCTACCTTTAAAAACTGCCCCATAAAGAAAAAATGGGAAATGTTAATAGACCGCAAAAAGCAGGTACAGCACTATTCAGAACTGTATTCTACCAAAATGTCACGAACACCACACTGATGCACTTGAAACTATCAGTCTTGAGCAATTAGAGACATCAACAGAGATGAAACTCTTCCTGTACGGATAATATTTTTCAACTCATTTATTTAAGAATTTCGTCTGCCTCTGTTTCATCACCTAGTCTATAATAATCTGACCTCCTATGTGTTGTCGGGCTCGTAAGGGAGCAAAGAATAGTAACACTGCAACCTACAAGGCATGTCGTAGAGGGCAACTGAGGTAGGGACCTAGGGAAGCTAATCTTGTAAATAAAAAGTGTCGCCAAAATCAGACATGATGGCCTACTTGTGGCAGCATAACTGACACAGTGTACAATTGCTCTTAGGCTCCGTTCCCATACAAATCACAAAGAGTTGTTAGCAAGTGGCCGATACGGAGTGTTTGAAGAAGATTAAATTTATGTAAATTAGTCTTTACTTTTGTGGACATTATATTTCTGGAAGTGAAAATATACATTATTCAATGTCTGCTGGCTCCTTTCTAAAATTCAAATCTACTGTTCTGGAGTCTGCAAGATACTATAATGTTCAGTATCTGCTGATCATGTCTCTCAACAACTTCCTAATTCTAATACTTCTTCTTGACGCTCCATATTAACTTGTTAAACCACTTTTGTGATTTGTATGTGATCTGAGCTAGAGTGATTGTACGTTGTGCCAGTTATGTGCCTACAAGTAGGCCAGCTCATCCGATTTCTGCGATGCTTTTATTTACTAGGGTAGCTTTCCTAGGCCCCTACCTCAGTTGCTTCTTACGACATGCCTTGTAGGTATCAATGTTACTACTCTTGCTCCCTTGTGAGCCCCAAAAACACACAGGCGCAATTCGAATACTATTTCGTCATTGACTTTTTTCCAACACTTAGAACTGGTGTCATGGAGACAACTTAGATTCTCTGGACTTCTGAGCATGGGAAACTGATCCCACAAGAAAAGTACATCATATATTACATCTATATCCCATCACAAACAACAAATCACATAACACATGTCATGGATGACAAATAACTGACTGACCATCTTTTATTTTACTCTTATCATCTTCTCCCATTGGATTAGGCTGTCTGACTTCCACCTGTCCTGCTATTTCTTCTGCCATTTCTTCAAAAAATCTAAAATAATTTAAACAAACATAACAAATTATGAACTATGTGACCTCTCACCTGCTTCATATACGTGTACAAATATATGTTGTATATTAAAGATAAAATTATGAAATGGCTCAATTAATTCAATTTTAAAAAACAATAATTCTGACAAAAATTAGTTGTCTTAATCTAAAGAGAAGTTTGTAACATAGACTAGCTATGATTGTCAAACATTGGATGGACAACTGATTAGTTAACAGAAACACTGTCTAAGCATTCTCTTCTAACAACTCTCACAAGATTTCTTTTCTGAGTAATGCATACCTTTTGTCCTCTAATCATGACTGCAAGTTTTCATTCTTGAAGAGCCAACGCCAAATTGTAGAATCTGCATGTTCTCAGTAGTTGTGGAAGACTACCACAAAAGGCATTATGAAGAGATGGGTATGGTGGGAGTTCTTGTCTAACTTTCTATAGCCCATGGCATTCGATCAGGACATGATGTTGTCCCTAGAGATAGGATATTCATCTCTGCATACATGGCCCAACCAGTTATCTCCATAGCTGTTCGGTTCAGCCAATCTTTTCTGGATTTGTTTTAAAGATGTGTTTTATACTTTGTATACCAACAGCTGTCTATTTTTGGTTTTAATTTTACTTGCTTGGCTAGATGGTCTGCTTTGTTATTTCCTAGGATATCTGTTTGCCCTGAGATTCACTGTAAAAGGATATTAATATCATATGGGAAAACAATATTGTGGATTATAGATGCCAATGACTAAATCTTGTCGAACTAGTTCTGTTGTTCTTATAAAGCTTGAAGTCTAAAAAAAAATGAAGCTTGTATTGTTGATTGCCATGTCACTTGAGTATGAGAAATAATTTTTACGATTACTTAAAATTTTAAATATGGTAATTTCATTTGTATATTTCTGCTGAAAATGTACGTTATTTCACTGATAAATTGACTGATTGATTAGACCATCATCATTGCACTTCAGTGAGTAACAATGTGTGCTCCAATCTCTTTCTTACACAGGAAGATCTCAGCTGCAGTGCACGAACTCTGTATCACCGCTAGGGTCCCAATGTAATTTTGAAGATGGCGAAGATATTTTTTGTAGTACTTTTCACTAATAATTCACTATTTCAATGATAAATACTCAGTGGAACAAGAAAAGGAATTAGTCTTATGCTTAAACAATACCATGAATGTTTTACGTTCAGAATATGACATATCCTTGACATGAATTGCTAGAAATAAGAAACTTTCGGGGAAAAAACCCACACGCTGTGAAAACTATGTCTCTTCTTTACATTTGTTCTTAGCAACAAGCCTGATCACACTTTGTGATCTGTGAGGGTTAAGCTGAGAACATATACTTATTGCACCCTGGTCCATTGACAGCAACACATGTACTTGTAGGACAAGTGCATGTGAGGTAATTTTGCATAAAAACTATGTCTAAAATAAGAAGTAAGTTAATCCATCCACTCCGTAACTTTTGTCTTTCTTCTGGACACTTATATTACTGGCATTGAGTGTGCTATAAAAAAAGCTAGACAGTATTTCAGCTCAGAAGAGCGATGTGCTTAATACTATAAAAATAACTAGGGCACCAATTATTAAAAATGAATTATGTGTTCTTTGAACTAAGCAGAGTCATCCTGGAGAGACTGAGAGATGCCATTGATATAAAGCTAAGAGATGAACAGGCAGGCTTCCGACCAAATAGATCCTGTGCTGACCAGATATCCACATTACGCATAATAATAGAGCAAAGTATTGAATGAAATCCCACTTTATATCGATTTGTGGATTATGAAGGCTTTTGACAGTATTGATAGGGAAACCCTTTGGAAATTGATGAGGCATTATGGAATCCCACAGAAAATTATTAATCTAACAAAAGCAACATATGCAGATATAAAATGTAGAGTTCTTCATGAAGGTAAACTAACAGATACCTTTGGAATAGAAACAGGAGTGCGTCAGGGATGTCTTCTATCACCTTTGTTGTTCTTACTGACAATAGACTGGATTATGAAGACCACAGTAACTAACACCAGAAATGGAATCCAATGGACTCTGACAGAGCAACTAGAAGATCTGGACTTCGCTGATGATATAGCCCTTCTTTAACATACACAAAATCAGATGCAGGATAAGCTAAACACATTGAATCAAAGGTCCCAGCAACTAGGACTAAACATTCATAAGGGAAAGACAAAGATATTGAGAATTAACCAAGAAACGACAACTCGATCTCCTGGGTAAAATCCCACTTCAAGAGGTAGAATCATACACATATTTGGGCAGCAACGTAGACAAAAAGGGTGGAACAGATAGAGATGTTAAAATAAGAATACAGAAGGCAAGAGGAGCTTTCATTGCACTGGGAAACATATGGAAGTCTAAAGAAATCAAATCTAGAACAAAAATTCGGATATTTAACTCTAATGTTAAAGCAGTTCTACTGTATGGGTCGAAACATGGAGAACAACTAAAACAATAGCATAAATTGCAAACATTCATCAACTGGTGTCTGCGCAGAATAGAGGGAATAAGATGGTATGATAGGTCACAAATGAACTACTGGAGAACAAGACAGATTCCAGTGAACAAACAGGTTAAAAAGGACGCTTGGCGCTGATAGGACACACTTGCAAAACCGGAGGAATATAACAGAAGGGTCCTGCCTGGAACCCTGGACAGCAGAAAGAAGGAGGCGAGAAATACATGGAGACGAGATTTGGAGGTGGAGATCAACAATATAAAGAACAGCTGAGGGAGCTGCAGAATATAGCAGAGATAGGAAGACTTGGCATGAGTTGGTTGAGGGCATATGCCCCAATTCAGGGTAAAAAGGCAAAGAGAGAGAGAGAGAGAGAGAGAGAAATGTGTTCTTTGAGCTGATCTCTGCCTGCTTTCCAGATGTGTACATGTTTTTGTACAGTTGTTTTGGTTTACTTACTATGGCTAAGATTTCTCAGAGTTGCTTTCCGGAAGACAGTGGATGGGGAAAGATCTGGACATACAAATGAAAAAGAATGATGGAAACACGAGTTGAAAGATTGCAGCTTGATGTGGAATACAATTTGACGTAAATAAGAAAGGTGGCTAAACGGCAACAATGGAAATTTTGTGTGGAAGCCTTGTGTCAAACGGGTTACAAAGAGAATATCCATTACAAATAGAATATTTGCATTCTTATGGCCCTTCTATGAGTATGTATTGTATTAATGATCAATGTATTGCATTGCTCCACGTTCAGCCTGGGGTAGACTTATTTATGAATGGAATGTATCGTAAACTTAAGTAGGTCTATCTATTTTGTTCCTAAAATTATAAATTTCCAAAACTGTAAGGTAACTTATTTTATTGATGTTTTATGAACAGTAACTTGAGTAAGTACTAAATTAACTAAGTCACTACGTAGTACGTCTAAAGACACTGTCCGATCTTAAATAACCACAATAATATGATTGTTGCCCTCATAGATAGTTAAGATAGCAAATTAATATTAATGATTAATTTAATTTTGTCTTGCATAGTTGGTAGATAAAAGATTTAAAAAGAAGATAGTTATGAATCTGATAATGATATCTTTTTTGCTAGTATCGATAGTTCATTAGTTGCGTTCTAACTAAAATTATTGCTGTGTTGGTGTCATTTCATTAGTTTTCTAGTTAAATGTATATCATATGAAATATTGAACTGTCCTCTATCCCGGACGTAGACTAATAAACTTTATCATAAATACTACACTCATGCACTAGGCCTACTCACCAAGTTCAGTCACTGGATAATTGTGTAAATTGAATTGATTCAACTTCAACACTCACTATTTGATATCTGCTACTACTACCTGTACGTAACCGTAATGTCAACTATTTTCATATAGCCGTCCATCGCTGATGATGACAACAGTCTCAGACGTGTGCTGCGCACTTCTCTGTGTGTGCGGAGATGACTGTAGAGTCCAATGCTAGAACACAACTCCCTACCACAGGTGGGACATACACTGATCAAGATTGACATGTACGTGTTGTGTGTTCTGTCTTTCAGTGCAGCTCATTTTCTTTGTGCCTCAACGACACGATGATTCTCAGCTATTCGGATTCCTCTTGTGTTGTTACAGCGCCACATTTGGCTATCTGCAGCAAAGGATTCCAGCATGTGGTGTCTATATTGAAGCATTTCAGAGACACTTTCAGAGTGTCTTTGAAGGTTTTTTGTCCACAGCAGAACGTCTGCCTCCTTCATTCGCCATACATCAACTGTTTGGGTATGCGTTTATCAGCATCAGAGCAACTGACCGGCCCATCTTACTTGGGCCTTCTGCAACAGGTTGACGCTTAGATCTTGCTCTTGTGAGACTTGTATTGAAATTGTGTCCTGCCAGTTTATTTTTAGTATTCTGCGTAAACAGCTTGTGTGAAGTGGTTTAGTTTTCTATGTGCCTGCTATACGCTGTACATGTCTCTGCTTGGTACAGCAGCGTGGTTAGCACTATGGCCTGGTAAACTTTCAGCTTGTGGCTACGCTTCTCCCCTTCCGCTCCCACCAGGATACGCAGCCTTCCCACGCAGAACTGGCTTTTGATATCCTATTGTTGACTTCATAATCTATGTTTGCCGATCTGGATAGGAGGCTGCCAAGATAGACAAAGTTGTCCGCTGATATGAGACGCTGGTGTTTAATGTTGATGACTGGATCGTAGTATTGCTTTCAGGCAGGCTGAACATGACCTCTGTTTTCTTGGTGTTTATGGTAAGGCCAAGATTATCCCAGGCCACTGAGAATTTGTCTACGTAGTCTGCATTTTCATCAGAGTTGGTGGAGAGGGCGCAGTCATCAGCAAACAATAGGTTTGAGATAGTTGATTCTTTTACCTTGGTGGAGGATTTTAACCTCCGAAGATTGAATAGGTTACCGTCTGTCCTGTTTCTAATCTTTACCCCGTGTTCGTCGCCTTCCAAAAGACATCCATGAGCATGGCAAAATCATGCTACAAGATTGTTGAGCCAGTACAGCTCTGTTTGACGCCGTTGGTGACATGGAAGGCCCTGACAGCCCCCTTCATCAAGTACACGTGACATCATGCCCTCGTGAAACTGTTGGACGATCTTAATGAATTTCACTGGGCATCCAAATTTTCCCATGACCTTCCATAGAACCTCTCTGGACCGTGTCGAAAGCCTTCGTCAGATCGACAAAGACCATATAGAGGTTACGGTGCTGCCTTGGCATTTCTCCTGTAGTTAGCGAGCAACAAATATCATGTCTGCTGTTCCACGACCCGCTCTGAAGTTACATTGAGTCTCAGGGAGCAAGTCCTGCTCCAGGTGATCAATTAAGCGATTAAGGAGGACTCTGGCCAGTATCTTGCCGGCAATTGACAGGAGGAGAGATCCCCATGGATTATCGCAGGCCTGGTTTCTTTCGCTTGTACAAGTGGATAATAGTTGCATCCTTTAGCTCCCGTGGTACGCGTTCGTTACTCCAAATGGATGCACAAAGATCTGTCAACTTCAGCATCAGCATGAATCCTCCTTCTTTGTAGACTTCGGTCGGTATTGAGTCCGCACCCGGTGCCTTCCCACTGGACATCTGACGTGTTGCCTTCTTTACCTCTTCTAAGGTAGGTGGAACATCAAGCTTGGCATTGATTGAGGCCTGGGCTCTATGGCTTCATCACATATGATGGATGGATGGTTGAGAACAGAACGGAAGTGTTCTGACCAGCGGTTTAGTATCTGACTATTATCATATTATTATTATTACTACTCAATTCCGAATGTAATACTTCAATTTTTATTTATTAGGGTAGCTTCCTATGCGCTCCTCAGTCTCCTCTTACGATATGACTTGCAGGTTGCAGTGTTACTATTCTTTGCTTCCCTTCAGTCCGACGACACACTGGCGAATCTGTTTCTTGATTTGAATTCATTTATCTATTTTGTATAAATATAAAAGTCCGTTTTGAAATGGCGCATATAGTCTTTCATACTCGTAGTTCTTACAGAAATGTCTGGGATTGTACTTTTCGTTAGGAGCCTTATTTTAGGACCGTTGGGATGTTTCTGTTGTAGTCTATACTATATGTAGTGTGTTGTGAAATTCGTTACTCCTGTTGTATCCTTTGCTTAGTAAAGGCCTTTTGGTCGAAACGTTGCTGTATTTTGTAAAACTACAGTACTTTGTTATTACGTGTTTCAGTTATTACATATATAATATTTTTCGTTATTACTTGATGCATTTCTTCAAAACTAATACTTTGTGTGATAGACCGACCTCATGACGAACACAACACGTGACAAGCCAACGGCACTGCAGTATACATCTGCCCTACTTTTACTAACCTTGTTGCTACTTGTTACATTTCTATATACTCTACGCCTTTTTGTGAGGGATCAGTTTTCATTTACAAATCCCCTTCCATATTTCATACTTTGAAGCGATGTCGCACTATATTGACAATCGAACACTTCTCCGGATCTCTTTCATTAATGGGAACAATTAAATAAGGTTAATGGGTCAAAGGCTCATTCATAGGACAACGTCCGCCATGTTTTGTGAGCTAGCACTACAAAGATCATACCTCACCTCCACAGGGTGACCTGAAACAGACAGAGGATCCTGTCTGGCTATGCGGACAGGGATCGAGGGAGAGCTATTTTGTTATAAGTAGTGGTGCAGACGCAGTTACGTTTGATGAGATCTCCTCGCAACACAGACGAACAGAATCACAGAGTGACTATTTCTGCACGTCTCTCCGGACCGAAGGAAAAGCTGAATAAATAAAAACGAACCGTTAGAAGTGACAAGGTACGAGTCGCTTTGAGACACGTCCCTCGAAACAATGATCGCACCAATATGACAAGCTCTAGGCAGAATCGCGAAAAGGTGCAAAGTGTCGTGTCGCCACAAGGAGGATTGCATTAAACTACGTATCGAGGTCAAAACGCAGAAACATTTATTAGGTAAGGTTGGTGGGGTTAAAATCCGAAAGCTGCGTCCTAGTGCCTAACGAAACTGCCTCCTGAGACAAACGGGCAAGGTACTGTTGCATTAACAACTAACATCCCCGGAAGAACTGGGGTGGTGATGTTGGCGAGCTCAAAATTTCAGTTGCGATGTTAGCGCCGAATGAAACGACCTCTTAAATATCTGTGCCGCCTGAGTGGTTACGGGGCCCAAATTGGGGTGTAAAGAATAGAACCACTGTTACCCGTCATGCATGTCGTAAGAGGCGACTCGGGAGGTTTGGCTGAAATCGGATGCATGTGTCCTAAACGTGTAGAAGTCTATGCGTTTAGGCCTACCAAACCAATGTGCAATGTATACACGTTCTTGGAAAAGATCAAACATATCACAAAGAATGATTAAAATTGGTCATAAAGGCAACCAAAGAAGAGAAAATATCTGTGCAGCCCCAGACCAGTGTTTGGGACAGGGAAAATGCAATGACATTGAAATTGCCAAGTGCCGACACGCGAGCCAAATGGCTGAGACTACTCCTACTCAGGAATAAACTTACCGTGGATAGAAAAGTAATGCCGATAATGTAGTGGGTTTTACAGGTACATACCCAAACATTGGCGAAGGGCGATATTTTCGGACGCGATCCTCTACACAAAGTAAGATGACGCCGAAACACTATGGCTCAGATAATATAAAGGCCAATTAAACGGCCAAAAATGATCGTTTTTGTGAAAATCAAATGTGTATCCAATGACTGAGAATTTTCCCAATCTGGAACGACATCCATAGTCAGGAAGACCCAAGTTGTAGATATCTACTTTTTTAGGCTATCAAAGCCAAATTAACGAAAATGATCTTTAAAAGGATGAAAACATGAAGAAAAGGATAGGGGAGCTCCTGTAAAAAAAAAGCGCCAAATCGGATGTAAAGGTCTAGGCATCCATAGACGCATATGGAAAACATCAATCCCCTTTTAGGCTCAATCACATACAGACCACAAAAGTAGTTTTAACGGTCTTATGGGGGGTTAGAAGAAGAAATAAGGTTAATAAAACACTACCACACAGAAGATAAAACCCCATTTCTTCAACGAACCCAGTTTTATTTATCATATACACAAAGATTTACTTGGGGAATCGTTTCGATGAACAAAAAGGCTGAAGAAACAATGATCCGCATTGGTTAAAATAAAACAAATGGCCCGATGTTATATTGGGTCCAATTAGAATAATAATATCGTCGAGTATTGTTTGAGAAATTTAAAATATTAATGCTGATTAATCATAATTTTATTTTAGTTTCATAATTTTAAAATAATTCCTCTCGTACCTTTTAACTTTAAATTTAAAACCCCAATAAATTTTCTCCTCCGCCTACCCCAACCCCTAAATCTCCCCCGGCAGACCGATTTTCCCCCCCCAACAGCTCTTTTTCAGCATACCCTCTTTTAAGAATTTTTTTAAAGCCATCCGCAAAATTAATTTTCACAAGTACCTTTTTTTTCATCAATCATAAAAAACTTAAACAATTCTTCCATGAAATATTTTCATTCATATATAAAACCATTGTTCTACTGCTGTAACATATTCTACAGATCTGAAAATTCTAGATTTATGTTAAGTGAAGTTTTTGAACGAAATTTTTTTGGGGTCATCCATTATTTGGAACCTTAAAAAATTTCATTTCTTTTTAAACTCAATTTTTAAAACGACATTATTAATTTCTTTTTCTCAAAATTTTCATTACTAAAACATTTTTCTTTTTAATGGCAACTTTGTCGAACCTCAATAACCTACCAGACTTCCATTTACCCTTTTCAACCCGGTTTGCTTTGACGCCCATAAACGCGGTTTGCGTCTTTCAAATTTTTTTTCGTCTTTTTCGTGTCCTTTCCCAGCGTAAATAAAAATTTTAATTTTTTTTTTATTTAAACATTTTTTAAATTTTTCGTTAATTTTTTCAGTATCCAATTTTAAATATCCCACACGATCTCTGTCCAAAGTAACCTTCGTAAGATAGAGGGAATAATATGGACCGATCTTTTCGTCCCTATTAATTTTTGAAAGTCTATATTGTTTGGTTTCAGAATTAAAATAACTGTGAATCTTTCGTTCCCTTTTAATTGTCTTTCTTAATTGTAGGCATTTCATTTTTTAAAAGTTGTCCATTTAATTCACTCATTCTTATAATGCTTTTGACAAAATATGATCTATGAATTTCAAATGTAACTATTCCAAGATCATCAAATTTTTTTTATGAAAATTTTTTGTGACCTTTTGTTAGTGGTTGAATTTGGATAATTAGTATTACCATCATGTCTTCTATGAACCATTTAAAACACTTTTTATTTTTGAAAGTTTTGTGTGGACCTGACTTGGTAAAATTGATTAATAGGTACAGAAAACCAAATGATACAAAACGATTTTTGTATAAATTAATTTCTTTTTGAAGTACAGGTAAAGTTTACCAGTGTGTTTTCATTATTGTCAAAAACTTTCTTGATTTTTTAAAAAGTATTGACTACTAGATCAAAAATTTCATTGAAAATACCCTTTTCTAATTTCCCCCCACATTTGCCTTATTTTTAATGATGGTCAAGTTTTCCTTTTGATAAATTATTACATCCTCTATCTCCTTTTTTAAAAAAAAGTAATAAATATATTTAATTTTTTCAAGGTTGAAGTCGTTGCGGGGGAGATTAATGAATTTTTTTTTACTGTTGATCAGTGCCTTTATGTTCCAAAACAATTTAAAAAAAAAAAAAAGCATATTGGTAAATTATTCACTCTAGCATCAGAGGTTAATTTTTTTATTCAAAATTTCTTGATTTCTGAATATTTGTTTTCTGAGTGACCCTTTTAATAGTGTGAGTTTTATATTTACTTATTTTGCAATTCACTCAAACATCTGAAAACTTTTTTAAATCATTTTTTTTGTGGGTAAATATAAATGTCACATTTGGTTAACCATAACAAATTAAAAGTCACAGAAGACGCTTACAAAAAAAAAAAAATGTAGATGATCTTGCAATAGGTTTTTTAAAATTTCTATTGGACTTATTTTGTCCAAAACTTAGAGAACAATGAGTGCAATTTAAACACAACTTTTAAATGAAATGCCCTTTAAATTTAAAAAAGAAATTTAAAAGAATACTGAAATGATTCACTAGTTATTTTAATTTTGAAAAAAGTACAATAATAGAGACTTTCAAATAAATCGATAGTGTCGTAAAAATCGGTCCGTCATTGCTGTCTATCCTGACGAAAGGGTTTACTTGGACAGCTAGATCTAGTGTGGGATTTTTTTTGTTGTCTCGATCAAATAACAAAGGGGAAAAAATAATGTTTGAAATATAAAAAAATTAAAAAAATTTTTTTTTAGCAATGCTGGGAAACGTTGACACAAGTAAAATGACGAAAAAAAATTCACGGGAAAATCCAAAAACCCGCGGTTGTTATGGACGTCCCGCAAACCGGCTTCGTAGCACAGAGAAATGGTAAGTCTGGTGGTTATTGACGCCGTCAAACGTAAAATTTCTTTTGAAGGAAAAAAATTTTTTATTGAAATTTTCGAGTAAAAGTTTAATTCGTTTCAAAATACGATGTTTATGGGTAAAAAGAAATTTTCAAAGGGTTC
Source organism: Arion vulgaris (assembly GCA_020796225.1). Taxonomy (NCBI): domain Eukaryota; kingdom Metazoa; phylum Mollusca; class Gastropoda; order Stylommatophora; family Arionidae; genus Arion; species Arion vulgaris. Next base: position 23,060 of record JADZMA010001087.1, read on the forward strand.
CAAATAATGGTAGTGAATCGAAAAAAATTCGTTCAAAAAGCTTCTATTTAAAATATAATCATAGAATTTTCCCGATCGTAGAATATGTTACGTTACAATGAACAATCGGTTTTTCATATGAATGCACATATACCCATGGGGTTTTCCCGGGGTGCAATGACGTCAGTTTAGCCCAAAAACCCAAAACCAAAAAAAGCCAAAATTTTCTTGGGCAAATTTTTCCCTTTTCTGATTCGATCGAAAAAAACAATGGCTGACTTGGGGGAATTTTTTACCTCACGGATGGAAAAAGTAGTGCAAGTTTTTAAAAAAGGGGATCTCAATGCAAATATGCCCTGTCTTAACCATTTTCATCCCCCCAATGCCTTTTGATATTGTTTTTCAAGGTGTGCCAACATATCTTCTTTTTTCATCGTTGTCACTAGTGGGTTTACCAACATTTCTGATTTATCATTCTCCCAATTCTTCCATTTATATTCAATATTTTTTGCATACATCTATTTTCAAATGCATTCAACTTCTTTCTATATCTTTAGTCATTTTTCCCAAATCTCCCGGGGGTTTGTTGGTTATAAAAATTTGTTGAAAAATTGTTTTGTTTTCTTATAAATTGGTTCCCTATTTTATTTGACTTTAATGATGTTGCTTTAAATTTATCATAATTTCTTTTTTTAAAATTTCCTTTAATCAAAATTGTACCCCAAAAGTGAACTGCTCTGTTATTTTCATTTTTAGTTTCCCAGTGTGATACCCGCATTACTTGCCATGGGTGTCTTCATTATATTTGTTTTTTCATATTATCTGCAGTCCAACTTTTGATGCTATAGATGACAAGTTGTCTTTTTTTCTTTGCATATCTTGGTTGTTTCTACTTAACAAGGCAATATCATCTGCAAAACCCAAATCTTCTAGTTGACTATTTTCTACCCAATCGATGCCAGTTTCGCCCTGCAACATTTTCGCATCACCCAGTCAATGCTCCAAAAAATGGCGGAGATAGAATCAGCCTTGCTTTACTCCGGTTTCAACCATAAACCAGTCGCTGTGTCCACAATCAGTGCGAACTGCACACTGTGAACCATCATAGAGGCTCTTTATAATGTTTATTATTTTGTCTGTATTCCATAGCATCTCAGAATATTCCACAGAAAGATTCTGTGTAGACTATCAAAGGCTTTTAAAATCGATGAAATTTAGTATGAGTGGTTGTTGCTTCTCAAATGTTCCTCCAAAATTAGTCGTAGGGGAATTATTTGGTCTAAGCAGCTTCTCCCAGGTCTAAAACCAGCTTGTTCTTCTCTAAAGGGTTGTGTCCACTGCTCCTTTGATTCTATTAAGAATGATTTTGCAGACGATCAGGCAATCATTTCAACAACGAAGAACAGCTAGCAAACATCAACAGACTCCAGTTAGCATGTAACGAATACAACATGAGAATTAACATCGACAAAACAGAAGTAATGACATTCGCCAGAGAGGAAAACACTACCAACATCTACATCGATAATCATCTACTAAATCAACAAAAAATTTCACATACCTGGGGAGCATTTTTTTAGCAAATGGAAGAATAACTAATGAAATTCAACACAGATGCAATAAACAATCAAATGATAGGGCAAATGGCGCCAATTTTAAGATGCAAACACGTCACCATGAACACAAAAAGAGCAATGTTCAACACAATCTTTTTCCCATTATGTTCCATGCCAAACCTGGACCTGACAACAAACAAAGAGAAAACTAGTCACCGAGATGATGTCTACGCAGAATGCTGGGTGTACAAGAAGAGACCGGTTGAGAAATGAAGACATCAGGAAAAAGTGGGTTTTCAACATCAGTACTAGACTTCATCCAAAAAACACAAATTAAATGGTTCGGTCACGTAAGCAGATTACCATCAGACAGTACCCAAAGAGCAATGCTGCTCCGATACAATGGGTACAAAGCAAAAGGCCGGCCACGCAAAAATGGACCTCAGAGATAACAGAGGGGACGAAAGAGACTATCTACGAAGCGCATACTAGGGCCCGTTTTGAAATCTCTTCCTGACCTGACGCTGTGAGGCATCAGGGTTCGAGAAAAAAAGAAAGAAAGAATGATTTTTCAGAAAGTCTTGGTCATTACTGATAATAGGGTGATCCCTCTCCAGTTGTTGTAATCTTTGAGATCACCTTTTGGGGATCTTAACAATTATTCCCCTTTTTCCATTGATCTGGGACAGTTTCTTCTTCCCATACTTTATTAAATAGTTCTTGCACTGGCTAATAGTTGTATCATCAGCCACTTTGAGCATTTCTGCAGTAATGTTGTCATCACCTGCTGTCTTATTGTTTATCAAGGATGATTGCCTCATTGACCTCAGCTACACATCATTTCTTCAATTTTTAGGGATTTTCCCTCTTCTCAAACTTGAGTA